>JAMLFT010001363.1:0-31335 GCA_026544285.1 Pachyrhizus erosus
TTCAAACTAAAAATTCATTTAAAATTTAAAAAATTTAAATTAATTTATCTAAAAATATTTTAAAATAATAAAGAAATTAAATTAAAACAATTAAAATTTTAAACATTTTTTATTTTCTAAAATCTTAAAATTTCTGGTCCAAACACACTCTAAAAAATGTAATACATTGGCCTCAAAATGCATTTACGACCAAGAGCAATGAGAATAAACAACTATTAATCTATAGGTGGGAATGAATATCAGTAACAGTAAATATCATAAGGTTAAACTACAAAATCAACTTACACAATCTTATATCAGTTTTACTAAAAATATGAAGTTGAAATAAATTCTGGATATACAACTTCATTAATTTCTCAAACCAACAACTTTATCGTTGAGATCTATTTAACTCAAATAAAATTGTTTTTTATAGAAAATAAATATGAGTTTGTAAAAGATATTAATCAATAATATAAATCTTTTATTGAAACTCGCTCATTTGTATCTATTAATTGCACATGATGGAAGTATAGTGCTCCACAATAGGAGAAACTCATAGTAGACCAAACTGGGAAACTTCACTGATCTCTTGAAATTTTCTTTTCTACCATTAACTAAAGCCCAACAATCAGAAAGATGCCAAGATTTCTCATCATTGCATCATCAAATATATGTCTTTTGCTTTCCACATTTCCCTTTTAATTCTTTTGTGCTTCAAATGAATTTGTCGCAGCTCTTTGCTCAATACTTTGTAGCTTACCATTACTTATTATCTGCATCTCGATGTAACTCACCACAAGTCCACAAATTAGTACAATTATAATAGTACTGAAGAGACAAAATGAATAGGAAAATAAACAAAAATCTTTCTCCATGGCTGAGAATTCTGCTGTTTGAAAGTAATTGGAGTTAGGAAATAATACAATTGAAAGTTAAAACATAACAAATGAATTCAATTATTCCCAGTGTCAAACTTGGTTCTGGGCATGGTGGATAATGATTAACATTCAGAGTCATTGATCCAGAAAGATTGTTCTCAAAATAACCACACTTTCACTAATTAAACTCAAGATCCTCGAAGCCAACTTTTTAACTTCAACAGAACATGCCCCAACACACTCTCTGCAAAAAAATATGTTAGAACTACTGGTTCAGGCTGCAAACCTAAGAATATGTTGGATTTTATTCATTGATCAACGTTATTACAACACGTTAGTAAGACCAAAAGAAATATATAGGAAAATAGATAAAATAACAACCATTGATGACACTTTTGGAAAAATTACTCTAACGATAATAAAATTGATTCATTATATTTTTATAAGTTTTTAGTTTATTTTATTGTAATAAGTTGTGAAATTCTTTAAAAAATGATTTTTTTACACTTCAAATAATGATTATTAAAGTAATTTTTTTGAACTTATTTTACTAAAATTTTAGCTCAATGTTTTAAATAAATTTTATGTGATAAAGATTTATTAAATCAATATTTAATTAAGTTATTTACTTAAACACGCCTTAGATAAAGTTGGGAGAACTCTTGAGTTATAATTTTGAGGAGTATTAATCATATACTTTTTAACGTATTTTTTTAATACATTTTTTATTATTAGTTAAAGTTTATTAAAAATTATAAAATTATAAATAAAATTCGTTAAATAAGAAGTTTGATCTATAAATTTTTATGTTTTTCAATATTTTTAACCAAAAAAAAATATATGAGCAAAATATTAACATTTCTCGTAACCTTATATTTAGGGACCGTGATTAACGCTTTGTTTGGTTTTGACGAAAAAAATAATTTGGAAGAGACAAAAATAACTTGTGGCTATATGATATAAGTAAGGGATTCATCAGATAGTTGAGTTTGAAATAAGTGGGACTCATCTGATTTATTTTTCTCTACATTGGTTTGTGAGTAGATAGGGCTCATGAATGTTAAGCAGAAAAAGACTTTATTACCCCTATTTTACTCTTTGTTTCAGGTCAGTGAAACAAATGCTCCTTATAACGTTGCTAAACTCAATTGCTTCAACTATAATCGATTATTGATTATTTGAGTTATGTAATCTATTCTGTTCACGAATTTAATCAATTATATATTAATCTTTATCGATTATATAACACCTGCTAGGTAAAGTATACTAAGGACAGAATACTAGTTTTACACATTTATTTAAATTCTTTCTTTCTATTTTATTTACACCAAGTAATTTTACTATTTAATTTTCATTCTATTTATCATTTATTTCTCTTTAATTAAATAATTCAACATTCAATTTTATTTTTATTTTATTTCTTTTTTAAATTATTTTTTCTATTTTTATTTATTTTATTTCTATCCACAACTAAACAGAGCATAAAGATTTCAATTAATATTGTTTGTAATATGTATTATTGACATTAAGTTTCTTACACAAAATCCATTTGTTGGTAGGAATAGATCTTTGAAGAGCAGATCTTTGAAATAGAAGTTTAATGATTATATGTTGTTAATTTAATAAATTTTACATTGCCAATTAGTAAGAATTTATCATTAATTTTTAAGATAATTAAACGTATACTACTTCAGTCTTAAATATAAATAAAAAATTATATATTTTGATCTTAAATATAAATAAATTTTAATTAATTTTAATATATTTAGTAAGATAATCTCTAAAATATTCTTTATTTAATTAATATTTTGTTTGTAATTATTTTTTTATTCTTGATATCAAATTTTAATAAATGATAGTTTAAGAAAAAAATTATTTTTAAGTGAACTAATAAAATAAATAATGTTAACTCATTTTTTTAATTAGTATTAAGTTAATTTTTTTATAATAAAGACTAAAAATAATAATGTAAAAAGATTGTTTTACACTACAATATATATTTTTCTAAAAATAATGTATTCAGGGCAAAAAAAAAAATCACTTTTTTTAGGCTTAATTTGCCCATGTAACTTTGCTACGACCAGTTGATGAAGACTTTTAAGTGTGACTCGTACTCCCAGAAAAAAGTTGTGATAACAATGGTGTTTATAATTGTGCATTTTTATCTCTAATGCATCAAAAGTAAATGCAGATAAACTTATGAGCCTATTGTGAGAATAGAGTAGAAATTGAATATAATAACAAGTTTGTCTAATGCATGGAAAATATCCTTATTTATAAACATCTTGGGTCTATTTATGATAAATTATATAAATTCAATTGATATTTCCATAAAGAGTCATGTCATTTCAAGTGATAGTTATTCAACGAAAAGTGACACCATTCATTCCACTTGATTTATTAGATGCGGAGTCATCTTATTCGAATTTGTATATATCTTTATAAAGGCTAACATGGATGCATGAAATTGTCACTCCACCGATGAACCTTCTCAGTTGCATAACTGAGACTGCTAGGAAACATCCTGCATGCCTTGGAATGATCATCTGATAACCTGTTCTAATCTCACTTCAATTTTCATTAAATTAACATTATCATATCATAGCAGGTTCTATAATCTATAAATCTATAAATGTTTAACTTGTGTATAGGAAATTAATGAAAGCTTTATAATACCGATAAAAAAAATATTAGTCTGAACCTGAAAGAATCCAAACTCCTCACAGCCTGGATAATTTTTTGGATTGTGTTAATCCTATCATCATTTTGTGCTTCATTGAGATCAACCACTGGGATGTTGGTGCTGAAGGAGATTTTGAGGTTTCCTGGTCTTAATTCTGGTGGAAATATGTAGTCTTCAGGGACAGATCTGTCATTGAAGCCGATTGAAAGAAGTTTATCCATATGTTTATAGTAGTTTGATTCTGCTTCTTCACTAGTGAGGCTAAAGCCAAAAATGGATTGGGGTCTTGAAGTTGAAGGAGAAGAACAATATATGTTGTGAATTTCTGTATCTTTACACGCTGATGTGAGGTAAATAACTAAATTAGTATACCAATGATAATGTTGAATTGATTATATATATTAGTGGCTGAAAAATGAAATTTTGCAATGTACGAAATTTTTAAGATGGATGTTATTTAATTGATTTGCCTTTATCTTTATAAGTGGAATAGTGGGATTTAATTAGGTGGAAAAGGAAAATAGAAATGATGATAAAATACAGTGATAGTGGAATACTGAGGTTTAGGTGTATATATAATCACTTTTTACTAGTGGGATTTAGGTGGGAAATATATTAGTGAAATTGTGAGAATATATATGTATCTTTTTAGTATTTACCTTTAATTAATTTACTTTTACCTTTATTTTTTTCTTTTTGGCAGTGGAGTCCTGGGATTTAGGTGTATAAAAAATAAATAAAAATTAATTTAAAGATATTATTTAATCCTACCACTCAATCAAATATTATCACATCATAAAAAAGTGTAACTTTTAAAAAAGTTCCTAAAACTTTCAAGTTGTTCTTAGTATTATAAAAATATATAATTAAATGATGTTGTAAAATATTTTTGCTCTACATCAATGTTGAGTAGAAATAAATATATAATAAAAAGTTTATATCAGAAGAATTATGGGTTAAGAGAAGTTTGTTTTTTTAAAGAAAATTAAATAGTCTTTAATTGAAAATTAAAGAGTAATTTATTAAAATATTAAAATTTATTTAATTTTTTTTTAAAATATATATATATTTTTATATGCACATATCAATAACCAAATCATTCATCATATATTTAAAGAATAATATTATCTACAAATTATCTCACATTTTGGTTAAGAAAATTTTGATTGATATAAAAATAATAGTTACATGATATGATCAGTATGTACCTTTTTAAATTATATTTTCATGTTTTAAATAAATAAAAATTTTAAAAATATAATTTATAAAAAAATATTACATATATTATTTATTTAAATAAATTTTTAATGACATAATAAGTTATTAAATTATTAATATTATTATATTGTTATTTAATATTATTATAAGATAGTAGTAATTAAAACAAAAAATTTTAAATATTTAAATAACTAATAAAAAATATTTTAAAAATTAAAATAAAAATCTCATTTTATAAAAACCAATAAATTATTTAAACCATTAACTAATTAATATAAATATATTGGGTGTTCCAAGATTCAAAGCAGAATCAAAACAAACAAAAAATGAAATATATAAACAGTTATGCTTAATATTAAATGTGTTGGTTCGAATCATGATAAAATAAACTCAAAATATCTCCTGGACTTTTTCATAAGATATCTTATAAGATAAAAATAAAAATTATGTATTTATATATTAATGATATAAACAATTAACAATTAAGTATTTATATATATCATTGGTAAAAAAATTTATCAATTCAATATTGGCTTAAATATGAATTGATACTTGAAAATTAAATTTTATTTATTTATTTTAATCTTTAAAAAAAATTATTAATTTTTTTAAAATTATTATCTTAATCTCTATTATCTTTTAAATAAAAATATTGGTAGATTAGTAATTTTTTAAGTCATTAATTAATTTGACAACATGATCATATATAATTTTTTTAACAAATTTATTTTTAAACTTTTTATTAGAGATTTAAAAATACAATTTATTAAAAAGAATTCACATGTAACTGTTGTATTAAATTTTTAATAATTTTATAAATTACTTAATTATCAAAATTATTATTACAATATTATTTAATATTATTATTTAATAATAAAAATTAAAATAAATAATTTTTATAAAACTAAAATAAAAAAACCAAAAAAACCCTATTTTTTTTAAAATCAAATTCATATTTAATTCTTTCATTATTTATAAATTTAGTTCTCAATTGGAGAAACTAAAAAAGTCAATGACTTAAAATTGAAATGTTCAAAAGCATACATTAGAGATTAAAATTATTTGTCCTTTCTAATTAAATTTTTTAAAGAATTTATTCACCTGTTATCCTTTTGAAATTGCAATTTAAAGGTAAGCTTAAGAATAGATCAATGATTTATTTTGTTTGACAGAAACAGATTGATGATCGAGAATAGAGAATAAACACCTCTTACGGGTGGAGGGTGTGATACTAACTTCAATCTTAGTTAAATTAATTAATTTATAAAAAAATTATTTAATTTAGTTAAAAATTATTTTTTAAAAAACTAATAAATATTAATGAGACATTTTTTTATTATTATATCATTCTAAAATTAACTTTAATAAATAATATTTTAAAAAAATTAATGCATGATAAATTTTAAATTAAATTTTATACAAAAAACTAAACTATATTTTCAATTTAAATCTTATCATAAAAAGTGGAGTAATAATAGTAAATATTGCATGATTAATTATAATAATTAATAATATTAATATTTGCATCTATATATTGCACATAATGGAAATATAGTGCTTTTAAATATGAGAAATTCATAGTATACCAAAGTAACATCATATCGGACATATTTAAATTTTTTTTTTTATAAACATTTGTAAAAAAAGTTAATTTTTTTACTAATAAACATTAACTTAAACATAAATTAATTTATAAAAATTCTCTCATTAATTTTTTAAATTTATATATAAATTACTTTTAATTTATAAAATATTTTATTTTTTCTATAAATATTTATGGATAAGATTATTTAAACATATTCTTACTTCTTGAAGGATATTTTCTAGCATTAAGTAAAAGTCAAACAATCAGCAGTCCCCAAAGTTTTTCCTTTATTACATCATGGCACATCACATATACCATTTGTTTTCCACATTTCACTTAACTCTTTTGTGCTTCAAACGATTTTAGAACTACGACTGTATCACTATATTTGGCAAAGTAGTAAGAGTTGAACTCCTTGTATTTGAAAGACTTAATAATTGGAGGGTGTGTTATTCATCAATAAGTGCTTGTGATGGCTCTACGAAACAGTCGTATGAAGGAGCTATGAAGAAAGCAGCAGAGGTGCTCAGCACTTATTAGTTTACCATTACTTATTATCTGCATCACAAGTAGACAAAATTTGCCCATTGGTACATTTATGCTGGAAAGACTAAATTGAAAAGGAAAATCTACATTTGTAGGAAACTGTGCTGTTTGAAAGTAATTGGAATTGGAAGCAATACAAAATTGAAACAGAACAAATGAATTCAATTGTATAAATTAATTTAGTTCATTAATTGCAATGAAAATAATTTAGACTCAATAAGAAAATTGTACCTACAACTGGTAGCCTATGTTTACCACAAATGCATTATGAATAGGCTCAACAGCTATCCAGTTTCCATCTTTGAGTACCTGAAAGCCACATACATGATCTTGGAGTAAAATGGTTTTGAGATTAGGATCTGAGTGCTTAGTTATTCCCAGTGCCAAGCTGGGTTCAGGGCATGGTGGATAATAATTAATTTTAAGAGTCATTGATCCAGTAAGATCCCTCTCAAAATATCCACACTTGAGACCAAGCTCTTCACTAATCAAACTCAATATCCTAGAAGCCAACTTTTTAACTTGAACTGAAAACGATCCAACACACACTCTGCAAAAAATGAGCTATTAGAACTAAAGGTGCAGATTGCAGACTTAAAATTATGTTTGCAGGAGAATCTTCATATTGGATATAACTATTACATCTCTTCAATTTGAATGAAGTAAAATAACTCTTCGATTCAAATAAATTGACCAAACTTTTCATTTTCAAATGAAACAAGGCAACCTCTTCAATCCAAACTAAATATGCTCACAAATACTTATAGTAAAAGATAAATAGAAATTAGTTGTTTATAAGTTTTTTCAAACGGGGCTTTACTCATTATTTTATGCTTGCTATTCAATACATTATTTAAGATACATTAATCTCTTTGCTATATGAAATACCAAGTATTAATAGATATAAAAAAAAATGGTTTGCATATGATTGTATTGGGTATCCTTAGTTGTTCTTCAAGATTAATCTTCTTTGAGATATTTGAAGATATTCAAAGGTGGATCACTTTATTCAACTAGATTTTCTCAATATACAAGAATCAAGGTTTGAATATCTAATTACTTAATTAAGGGAACTAAGCTCATTACAATTCGATTAGACATAAAAATCTTTTTGGAGGACTTAAAACTTAATCTTGAAAAATAAATATTTTATTTAAAATCTTGAATTAGTTTATTTAGTGAAAAAAACTTAGGTCAAGAAAAATATATAGTGAGCAAAGCAAAGTCTCCCCTTATAGATGATGTAACATATATTTTCATCCTAATTATATGGTATAAAAGACAAAATTTAAGTATAATATCATTATTATAAGAGGACTAAAATTTAGGTATAATATCATATATATAGATATCATTTTTATTAAAAAAATAATATTATAAAACTAACAAACAATTAAACAATAATAGAGTACTAAAATTAAGTTTGACATATTTAGAAGGTATTGAATTTCTCACACATGTATTATAATTTTGAAATTTTGGAGGAAGAAATAAAGCTCAATTTTTTATTTAACGAATAATATAGAAATATAAGTACGAGTGTTGTACATAAATGACGTATTTCAAAACATATTTCAATACCTTATTTCATTTAGTTCAATATAATTTTAGTACTTATTATTTTAAACAAAGATATTAAATTTTAGTTTAGTAAATTAATTTTATTATACAACAACATTCTCTTGATATTTTTCTAAAACTGTTTTATTTGTGATTTTGTCAACTATATAGGAAAAATAATACAAATTATGCATTTATATATTAATGGTAAAAAAAAATAGCAAATCAGTATTTAGATATCATTGGTCAAAAAAATTTATCAATTGAATATTTATACAATTAAGTCCCCAAACAGAAACTTAAGTAAAATTATCCGTAAGTTCTAATTTTTTTTAAAAAAGAATTTATTCCACCTATTATGCTGTTGAAATTGAAATTTAAAGGTGTACCATACGGAACCTCCCAACTTCTCGGACAAGTACAAAACTTTCCAACTCCTGAGAACTGACTTCCATAAATAACAAACAACTCTCATTGTTCAGATGGAAAGTATGTAATAATAGTAAATATGGCATGGTTAATTATAATAATAAATAATATTAAAATTTTGCATCTATAAATTGCACATAATGGAAATATACTTGCCTTTTACCAAGGGTAGCATTTAGGTATATTTAAATATATTTTTTATAAGCATTTGTAAGAAAAGAAAATTAGAAAAATGAATTTTTAAAATTAAAATTAACTTAAACATAAATTAATTTATAGAATTTCTCTGATATTAATTTTTTCAATAAAATTATTTTTACTTTATGTATAAATTAATTTTAATTTATAAAAAAAATTATTTCATTTTTTTATAAATGTTTAAGAATAAGTTTATTCAAGCAAACATACTCTTATTTCTTGAAGGTTCTTTTCTACCATTAAATAAAGTCAAATAATAGAAAGACCTCAAAGTTTTCCTTTATTACATCATGGAATATCACATATACTGATTTGCATTCCACATTTCACCTAACTCTTTTGTTCTTCAAATGATTTAAGCACTACGTCTGTATCACCATTTTTGGCAAAGTAGTAAGAGTTGAACTCCTTGTATTTGAAAGACTTGAAAATTGGAGGGTGATGTTCATCAGTAAGAGCTTGTGCTGGCTCTATCATACATTCGTCTGAAGGAGCTATAAAGAAGGCAGCAGAAGTGCGTGTGTCATGTGAATTTGTCACAGCCCGGTGCTCAGCACTTATTAGTTTACCATTACTTATTATCTGTATCACAAGTAGACAAAATTTGCCCATTGGTACATTTATGCTAGAAAGACTAAATTGAAAAGGAAACATATACACTTTGTGCTATTTGAAAATGATTGGAATTGGGAACAATACAAAATTGAAACAGAACAAATGAATTCAATTTTACTAATTTAGTTCATTGTTTGCAATGAAAATAATCCATAGACTCGATAAGAAAATTGTACCTGCAACTGGTAGCCTATGTTCACCACAAATGCATTAGGAATAGGCTCAACAGCGATCCAGTTTCCATCTTTGAGTACTTGAAGGCCGCATACATGATCTTGGAGTAAAATGGTTATGAGATTAGGATCTGAGTGCTTAGTTATTCCCAGTGCCAAACTTGGTTCAGGACATGGTGGATAGTGATTAATTGAAAGAGTCATTGATCCAGTAAGATCGTTCTCAAAATATCTACTCTTGAGACCAAGTCCTTCACTTATCAAAGTCAAGATCCTCGAAGCCAGGTTTTTAACTTGAACTGAAAACGATCCAACACACTCTCTGCCAAAAATGATCTATTAGAACTACAGGAGCAGATGGCATATTGGATTAAATGAATAAAACCTTTTTAATTTGAATTTTTGAACGCAGCAAAACAATCCTTCAAATTAAATAAATAAACCAATCTTTTTTATTTTAAATGTAACAACACAATTCTTCAACTCAAATAAAATAAGACCATTTTTCATTTGAATGAATCAAAACAAATCTTTATTAATGAAGTAATACAAGTTCTATTTTACCTGTATTTAGTTGGTTTTTCTGGCCAGAGATGTTGCCACTGCTCCAAAGGAAGACATGGGTGCCTAACATTGTCTCGCCACAGATGAACCTTTTCAGTTGCATAATTGACACTGCTAGTAAACATCTTACATGTCTTGGAAGGATCATTTGTACACAAGTTTTGTTTTTCCTCAGCCGGCATCTCAAATAACTCCTTGAAAACACTCCTTGCTTCGTTCATTACACTCACGGAGATTCCATGATTGATAACCTGCTCTTATCACACTTCGGTTTCTATTAAATATTACCATAGCATAGCATAGCATAGCATAGCATAGCATAGCAGGTACTATAATCTATAATGTTTAACTTTAGCATAAGAAATCTTTTTGTTTGCCTAAAAAATTATTTCTAATACTAATAAAAGAAATACTATGAACCTGAAAGAATCCAAACTCCTCAGCAGCCTTGACAATTTTCTGAATTGTAATAGTTCTATCACCATTCTGAGCTTCATTGAGATCAATCACTGGGATGTTGCTGCTGAAGGGGATTTTGAGGTTTCCTGGTCTTAATTCTGGTGGGAATATGTAGTCTTCAGGGAGAGATCCGTCACTGAACCCGTTTGAAAGAAGTTTATCCATCTGTTTTTAGTAGTTTGTTTCAGTTTCTTCACTATTGAGACTAAAGGCAAAAATGGAATGAGGTCTTTATGTTGAAGGAGAAGAACAATATATGTCGTGAATTTCTATATCTCGTTGACTTTACTTGATGAAAGTGCTGATTCTATTAATTTAAGGGGCGTACCTTCCATGATTAATTTAAGTGTACCAATGATAATGTAGTTTGATTATTAATATGTATGTTTTTTTTTAAATTTTAATATGTATGTTAAATTAAAGGTTTTGATGTTTATTTTTTGTCCTTTTAATTTACTTTATTTTTTATTTTAGTTTTTATAAAAAAATTATTTTTTAAAAGATTTTTTTTTTTTCATTTAGTTCTTGTGATTAAATTTTTTTTATTAATATTGATATGACAAACAATTGTTAATGTGAATAAACGTCACGTCAATAAATGATAATGTTAATAAATTCGTATCAACAAAAAATGTTATGTCATATATGCTACATTAATAAAGATTAAAAACAAAGAAATAATAATTTAATGAGACTAAAAATAAAAATAATATAATTTATAAGTACTAGAAATAAAAAGAATATAATTTATAGGGATTAAAAAAAATTGACATATTTACATGGATAAAAAATATATATAAATTCTTAAATTAAGGTTTGGCTTAATTTTGGTCTAGTTAACTTGAAAATCTACTTGTGTAACTTTTCTTATTTGAATGTCTAATTCTTGACAAATTGCTTTCAACATTTCACTTAATTCTTTTGTGCTTCAAATGATTTCAGCACTACTTCTGTATCACCAGTTTTAGCAAAATAGTAAGAGAAGAATTCCTTGTACTTGAAAGACTTAAAAGTTGGAGAGTGATCATCAGTAAGAGCTTGTGCTGGCTTGATCATACACTCATCTGTAGGTGCTATGAAGAAGGCAGCAGAAGTGCGTGTATCACTAGAATTTGTCACAGCCCAGTGCTCAGCACTTAGTAGCTTACCATTACTGATTATCTGCACCACAAGTCTACAAAAATTGGAAATAATACAATTAAAACAGAACAAATGAATTTAATTGTATTAATTAGTTCATTAAAAGCAATGAAAATATTTCATAGACACAATAAGACAAATGTACCTGCAACTGGTAGCCTATGTTTACCACAAATGCATTAGGAATAGGCTCAACAGCGATCCAGTTTCCATCCTTGAAAACTTGAAGACCACATACATGATCTTGGAGTAAAATGGTTATGAGATTAGGATCTGAGTGCTTAGTTATTCCCAGTGCCAAACTTGGTTCAGGGCATGGTGGATAATGATTAATTGAAAGAGTCATTGATCCACTAAGATCCTTCTCAAAATATCCACTCTTAAGACCAAGCTCTTACTAATCAAACTCAAGATCCAAGAAGCCAATTTTTTAACTTCATCTGAAAACCCCCCAACGCACTCCCTGCCAAAAAAAAAAAGAATATCTTCAATTCAAATTATATTTGAATGAATCAAAATTTTTTTTATTGTAAATAAGAAATACAAGTTTTAAAATTTGCTGGTTTAAATAATCTGTTAGTTATTATAAAATAAGATGTTTTTTATTTTAATTCTTTAAAACTTTAAAAGTTTTTTATTTTAATGTCTGAACAGAAATTAAAATAAAAAAAATATTTTAAAAGATTAACATCAAAGTAAAATCTTTTTAGATGACTAAAATAAAAAAAAAAATAATCTATTTTATAAGGATAAAAATTTATTTAAATGAAATTTGTCACATTGATTTACCTGTATCTGTTGGATTTTCAGGCCAGAGATGTTGCCACTGCTCCAAGGGATGACATGGGTGCCTAAAATTGTCCCGCCACAGATGAACCTCTTCAGTTGCATAGTTGACATTGCTAGTAAACATTTTGCATGTCTTGGAAGGATCATTTGAATACAATTTTTGTTTTTGCTCAGCCTGCATCTCAAACTACTCCTTGAAAACACTCCCTGCTTCGTTCACTAGATTCACTGAGATTCCATGATTGATAACCTGCTCTCACCTCACTTTAGTTTCTTTAAACATTACCATAGCATAGCAGGTTCAATAATCTATAAATATTTAACTTGCGCATTGGAAATCTTATTGTTTACCCAAAAAAGATTTATAATACTGATAGAAAAAAATGAAAATAAAATTCTGATCTTTTATCTACATTTCAAGGTTTAGTTTAATTTTTTATGTTTAAAAAGTTTCACATTTCTTAATTTTTTTATTAGATCAAATTAATCTTTCTGTCAGTTTTTGGTATTAATAATGTTAATTTTGTCTGATATAATGTAATAAATATTAAAAAGATTAATTTAGTTTAACTGATAAACTTTGAAAATTTTTAAACATAAGAAACAAAGCTGAAATCTAAAGTATAAATAAAGAATCAAAATTATATTTTAGACTAAAAAAAAAGTAATAATAATATGAACCTGAATGAATCCAAAATTCTCAGCAGCCTTGATAATTACCATGTAAGTTTTTAATATCTATGTTGTTTAATTAAATTAGTCTGAGTTAATAGTATTAACGACTAATTTAACCAATGGAATGTATATGTTTAAGACCTAATGTTATTATTGTTAATATGATTTATTCTGTATTTTTCTGAAAATAAATTGAGCGTTTCTCCTCTTATGTTATGTTTTTTGCTAGCTGTCTAATATTTAATTGTTAACAATTATATTGTTTTATGCATAGAAACTACCGTGGTTATGTCATTAGTGGCACATATTTGATCGATAGTAAATTAGTTATACCCTCCTTTTTATTTGGGTCTAGGGTTGATAATACCTCCCTAAAATAATATAATACTTTGTCAACAAAACAGTATAATTGTTAAGGCTTAGAATATTATCTGAAGATGTTTCTGAGGCCATCAAACTTCAGTTGAAGCTGGCCGGCACTGTCCGTGACACAAAGAAGCCTTTATATATATATATCTGAAATAGGGGTCAACCTTGAACTTCTTGAGTGTATCACAACAGTAGGAAAATAAAAATATAGATTTTTTTTTAATTTTTATTTTAATTTAAAAATATATATTTTAATTTTTACTATTAAATAATAACGTGAAATGATTTCGTGATAACTTTGATAATTCAAAAACTTATTTCATCTTTATTAAGAAGTACGTGACTTTAAACTAATTAATAAGATATTTAATAATATAATCTGACAGAAAAAGTTATATATAAATATTTTATAGACTCTTTGATAATATAATAAACTATTGTTATTTACGTAATTATTATATTATTTTTTAAACGATAATAGAAATTAAAATAAAAAATTATTTAATAATAATAATTAAAATAAATAATAATAATTTTTAAAGAATTAAAAAAATTTAAAAATTAAAACTAAAAAACATACTTTTTAATAACTAAAGTGATATTTAAATCAAATAAAAATTATCCTTTATTATGTGATAGAAACATTATATAATAGGTCATATTTGCTGCAAATTTAGATTAAATTTGTATTTAAAAATTAAAAGGAAAATTAAATTAATTCATAAATCTTTAAATTATTTTGAAAAACTATTTATACTTCAAAAGTCTTTAATTAAATACTTAAAATTTAAAATTATTTTTTATTGATCCTTGACTACATTTTAATTAGAGATTTATAAGTATAAGGATTTGATTGAAAATTTGCAAGTAGTCCAAGAATCACATAGCTATTTTAATTGTTCAACAAGTCTTTAAACTGTTTAATTTTTAACGGAATCTTAGTGAAAACTTGGCTAGATACCCTATTAAAAATAATTTATAAGTTTAGGACCTAATAAAAAATTTCTAAATAATTTATGATTCTATAGATGAGTTTAACCTAAATTAAAATTGTATTCTCTTTAAAAGTGGGATACAGGGGTTTAGCCATTTAGGTCTATCATCATTTCTATTCAATTATCATTGAAATTTATAAGAAAAATAGAGATTAATTTTGAGACATTATTACTACAAATCTTACCACTCAATCAGATATTATCTCATCATTAAAGAGTGAGAAAGTCATTGTCAGTGTCAAGTTGTTCCTAATAGTGTAATAATACATGAATAAGAGATAATGAAAAAATTGCACTGTGTCAATATTGAATCCAAACAAAGATGCAGTAAAAAGTTTGTCCCCCTAGAACCGTGTTAAAAAAAAAAGTTTGGTTGATACAGAAACATTAGTTACATACGAAAAGCCCTGTATCTATCTTAATTTTACATATTTTCATGTTATTTGATGTTAATGTGATTAATCTGATCTGACCACATATTCAAATCTTAATCGTAGGGTGGTAGGACCATCAAAGATTGAGGGGGAGGCAACGTTCATATAAGAGAAAAGAGAAACCTCCAAGAGTAAGTAACACATTGAAAAGAGACTAAAACATGCTACAAATATTGACCCCTCGTGCTTTTCTTCATGTGACAAGTTGTTTCTTTTCCTTGTAATTAATCACCACATGTGTCTCTTAGCCTGTTACTTAGAACTAATCCATTTCATTCATGAGTTTTCACTTTCCTCAAGTCTTCCTTGACTAATTAATACTAATATAATTATTAGTTTTTCACATGTTCCTCTTATTAATTGAGTTTGCACTTCTTTATATCCGAGACATGATGATTTTTTAATTTAATTTAATTATCAATATATTATGATATGATATTAAAGATTTGATTCTCGTGTCCATGTGTATAAAATATTTATTAAAAAAATATCTATTATAATTTTTTGAATATATTTAAATATCTTGAAAAATTAATTTTTGACTCTTAAATTAAGAGAGTTTAAAGAAAAGAAAAAAAAGCTAAAGCTATTGGTCAAAGCTATTTATGAAGTCATTCCACATCTCCCATTCACATCTTTGCTTATGGCACTTAACAAGAATCACTCCTACAACAATCTTGGTTATGAAGCTCTCCCACCCATCAAAACCGAGGCTGGAACACTCCAACACCCACCACAACCTGCTTCCTCAGACTATGCTTTTCCCATATTTGTCATTGTTGTGCTCAGCATCTTGGCCACTGTTCTGTTGCTCATCAGCTACTTCACTTTTCTAACCA
Source organism: Pachyrhizus erosus (assembly GCA_026544285.1). Classification (NCBI taxonomy): domain Eukaryota; kingdom Viridiplantae; phylum Streptophyta; class Magnoliopsida; order Fabales; family Fabaceae; genus Pachyrhizus; species Pachyrhizus erosus. The sequence continues at coordinate 16,132 of JAMLFT010001363.1, forward strand.
AATACTGCTCAAACTGGCGTCAAGTTAACCCAATGAGATGGATTTCCATCCTACGTGCTCGACACAACGAGGATCCCTTCATAGCATTCTCTCCTGCCATGTGGAACCGAGGGCTTGATGAGTCTGTCATCAGAGAAATCCCAACGTTTCAGTTCATAAAAGGAGAAGAAGGTGAGGACCAAAGTGTGTATGGCTGTGTGGTTTGTTTGACTGAGTTTAAGGAACATGATGTGCTAAAAGTTCTTCCCAATTGCAACCATGCCTTTCATTTGGACTGCATTGATATTTGGCTTCAGACCAATTCCAATTGCCCACTTTGTAGATCGAGCATTTCAGGCAACACACACTGTCCATTGGACCATATCATAGCTCCAAGTTCTTCTCCTCAGGATTCTCAGTTGCTCTCCAACATGGGTAGTGATGAAGATTTTGTGGTTATTGAACTTGGGGGAGAACCTGGAGCAGTACTTCCACAGGTGCAACAAGAGAGAAATGACTCGAGGGGAATCTTGGCACATAGAAACCACTCTACAAGGAAGGTGGAGCACTTGCAACCAAGGAAGTGCCACCATGTTTCCATCATGGGAGATGAGTGCATTGATATCAGAAAGAAGGATGACCAGTTTCTCATTCAGCCAATTCGAAGATCTTTCTCAATGGATTCAGCTCATGATAGACAAACATACTTGGATGCTCAAGTCGTTCTACAACAAAACAGCCATCAGAATGAGGCTAGTGCTAGTGAGGACTGTAGTAGCAGAGGTCGAAGAGCATTCTTCCCATTTTGCTATGGAAAGGGATCCAAAAATGCAGTTCTTCCTTTGGAGAATGATGTTTAATGAGAGATGATTTACCCTTTTTTTCCTTTTTAGTTTTTCCACTCTGTTTTCTGGACAAAATTTAGATGCAATTCTATAGGTACTTTTAGTGTTATTCCCCATCAGAATTGGAGTTTGGTTTCTTTTTTCTTTCACTTTCAGTTATCAACATGGAGATCTTTAAGTTTAGGTTGGCTCAGTTATCCAAAAACAGCAAAGATCTCTGAATCTCAGTGGTGAAAAACGGCAGAGGCAAATGCAGACTGTAGAGTGACTTTTGTAATGATAGTGACTTAGTGAGTCTGACAGTGGAATTGTTGCGAAAAGAAAAAAAAAAGGCTTTGCTTTTAGACTTGAGTAATTAGTACCTTGCTTAAATTGCAAGGCGTGGGTATTTTCCTTTCTAAAGTTTGGATTTTACTCACAAATGAATGTAAATGATTGTTAGCAGTGTATCCCTTCAAAACTCTTTCTTTTTCACTGGGTACTAGTACTTGAGCAGTTGTCAAACATTTTGATTCGGGGTCCTTTCTTTCTGCATGCTATGATGCTCATGATTCCTCTTCCTTTATTTGATTTGAGTGTATTGTATTTGTGTCCGGGGAATGTGTATGGGGTTAGAACAAACAAGCAAGTATTATAAGTAGAAGCTATTTATTGGAAGCCAGAGCATATGGACCCAAGCAATGAGAAACCATAAGTAGCAGCATGAGAAATGTCTTTTGTGGAAATTATCACTAGTGTCTTTTTGCCTCATTGCAATCATAAGGACATTGGGCAACTACATAACACAGCATTGAATGTGGCTTAATTTTAACACTATGGTTGGTATTCCGCCTCTGTCGTTGTCTCTTTTAAGTCTTAACTACTATCTCCCCTTGGCTAGCATTTAGTAGATCTTTTGTAATGTCACCACATTTTAGGAAGGTTGCTGGCAACAGATTTATGCCAAAAATCAAAGAGTATCGTTATAGAGTATAAGGATATTATAAAACAAATGTTTCCAGATTTGAGTTCATGATAATCGGTCACTCAAATACAACTTTACCTTTATACTATAACTCTTCCTCAATTATAAGGATACTAATACAAAATAATGTATGACTTGAAACTTTTGTATAAAATGTAAATAGCATTCATGGTTAGACAAAGCTGCCACAGGGACTGCCATCTAGAATATGATTTTAAAACACCATTCATGAACAATTTTTTTGTAACTTACTCCCTGTGCGTTACAACCAACTGTTCAAATTACTTCCAAATTAGGATTCTATTAAATGTTTTATTCTTTAATACTTTTCACTTTAAATTCCTTTGTTAGTCTAAAGACTAGAAGGTATCTTTTATATAAAGACAATCACGTTTCAACAAGAAATATTAAAAATACGGTTGATTTAATTCTTCTAATGGGAGTTTTTCTTTTTTCAATATAACTTGAACCCAATGTCTTATTTAAGGGAAATCTGATATGTACCATTTAAACCAATTACTAAGTGATAACTTTTTTGGTGAACCAAGTTCCTTATGACACTGATTTTTTTAATAATCCACAGTCACAGTTTGACATTCTCCTGTGATAAAAAAGAAAAGAACAGTAACTTGCCCTTCAACACCAACCAAGAGACTATGGCCAATTAGAGAAATGACAGTAGTTTCCTTCCTCGTCATGCTCGTCTTCACTAATTGAAAGTTGATACGTGATTGAGCAATTTAGAAGAAATAGGAATCAATCTCAAGCGACAACATATGCAATAATTTTTCTCACTCCCAAAAGGCTAAACCAATTATACTTCAGTTCGTACAGACACTTATAACTTTGGGCTTTACAAAATCTATTATAGCTACAGAAGAACGAGAATATTAAAGACATTATGAAACGTGAACTTTGAATTTGTTGCCTTCAAAACAATAAATCAGTTAGACATAAGTGATGCTTGCTTGTAGAAAAGTGTGGATAGTCCATTCAATTAATGCTTTTATCTCTAAATTTTAACTAAATCAACCATGATTTGATTGATTTATTAGTTTTTCAACTTGAACAAAAAAATTATTTAGATAAACTATTTTTTAAAATTTTAAATTATTTTTATTTTTTTTCTTTTAAATTTATTTTAATCTTTTTATATTTTATTAGATATTAACAAATATTTTAATTTGATCATTTTATCTAGAATTGAATAAACGGATATAAAAATTTGTAGGCTAACTCACAACCCGTGCAAATATGAATTTTAAAATTTAAAATATAGATTATTTTATCTATTCTGTTTAACGTGAGAATTTTATAGATTTATTCACAGACTTTATAATAAAAGATTAAAAATTAAAAAATAAAAGATTGATTATCAATTTTTATGATTGATTATATTGTTCATATTTTTATTTAAATATATTGTAAATATACTAAAACAATTAAAAATTTATTTTGATTAAAAAAATTATTTCATATTTAATTTAAATTTTAATATTTATTTTATAAAAAAAATCTTAATAAAAACCATGGACATGCCTGTTTACCGGCGGGCTATAGAAAACGACTACAAATAGTTAAAAATAAAATTAATCTAAATTACAGGTTAAACATACTAGTCTAAATGGACAAATTATCTATTTATCCACCTCTAATTTTACCTTCCAATAAGATAAAATTAAAAATTTATATATAATAGACAATAAATACAGATAAAAACTTTTACAAAAATATATTATTTTTTTATCATAATCCAATAACTTGAACCAAATCCACCTAATTTAATTATATTGATTACAAAAACTTATAGAATCCAAACAAAGATCAATTCAAATTTAATATTACCCTAAACTAAAACCAGTATAACCTACGAACAGTTAGAAAACCCATAGCAACATCATTAGAAACGAGACAAGGAAAGAACTACATTATTTGAAGAGGAAATTCCGTATTGTTGAATAATGACAAGCCACTGAGTACAGATTTAGAATTAAAAGAAAAATAAAATCAGAATAGTATAATGAGAAATCCAAAATATATGAATGGGGTATAACTATTACTTGATTTCAGTAATTAACCACAAAAATTTGTAAAGAAACCTCAAAACTGGCAACAAATTACCATAAGCATAGATATTGATTACAATATGCAATGGTAGAGTGAAAGGGGAAGTCTTCTAAACTGTTGAGGATTTATGTAATGGCATGTCCCTCAGGGAGTCCTTGGATGCTGGAGGTGTATGTGGTAAGGGCAAAGCCTTCATAGGAGGCTCATTTGCAGAGGCACCACGGGCTTTTTTCTTTAATTCTTCAAGAAGTCGTTGGGCTTCTCTAAGTTCATCTTCTGCACTTGCTCCATGGCTTTCCCAAGCATCAATAACTTGCTGTTGAAATTCAATTGCAAGGGCATAGCTGCAATTCCAAGATTCAATTGTTTAAAAATGCATAAATTTATTCCTTTGGTCAGACATGTATCACTCCCCAGAGAGACAGGTGGCGAAAAATTAGGGATATAAACATGCTTGTGCATTCCACTCACCCAATAAGAAAATGTTGTTACAGTTAATACCTCTATTAAGAGAAGCTCTGAACTAGGAACAATGAACCAAGGTTCAAATATAAACACATTCCTCCCAATTCCTAACTACTATTGTAATTCAATAAATATATACAAGATTGCTCCCCTATATATTTAAAGGAGAAATGGGCAAATATATCTATGAATGAACAAAAACCAAACAAGTTCAATCATCTTAGATAACAAGGACGACAAAAACCATATTATTTGGGTTTAAATTTGATAATACAGCAAAATCCAACTAAACCACCTAAGAAACTTCAAACAAAACTGGCAGCTTACCAAAAGAGACTAACTTAACAACCTTTTATTAAAGATGACATCTTTGTATTTACTTGCAGAAATATGGAATAACACATGCAGATGGTGGCAAACATAAGAGAATATTCTTGTACATGAACTTAGATATCTACCTACATCTTATCTGTGTTTATTAGACAGCAACAACTGCACCATATAGGATAAAATAGCAACATATATTCCCAGGAAAGGACCAGTGAATAACAACTTCACAAACAAAATTCTCTAGATCGTAAATACATTAACATTGGCAATGGAGCTCAAAATGACGAAACTTTATCATGATATATGTTAAAATTCAAAACAGAAGCAAAACTCATGGGTGTCTACATTTGCAGCATTTCTTCAGGACATATTCCCTTGCACTCAAGATCCAACCTCAAGGATATCATCTTTGAACTCATATATTCTATCTAATATTTTAAGGATAGGACTCTATGCTAAGTATAAAATTCAGCTTGGGGAATGATAAGAACTAGGTGAGAAGGAGACACACAAAGTAAAAGACTATGAGTATTGCATAACTTTTATTAGAAAACTGTCAATAAATATAATAAGAAAACACACACAGACATATTAATCATCCTACACTCTTTCACTGTAAGAAATTTGTTAAGGAGAATGCATGAGAGTTCAGCCATCCAGGAATCTCACAAGTCAAAAATAGTAGTTCCAATGAAATCTGGATGACACACTAATGGGTACATGTCCAAAAAGTATTGCGTTTTTATACCATTAGAGTTACATAGGATGTAGAACATCACATTCTATTAAGTGAACACAAAACAAATTGTTCTCAGAATCAACAAATCAAGAGAAACAAAGTCAAGATACGAAACCCAATAAAACCATCCATACCTTCCCATCTCGCCATAAGCCTTTGAAAGATTCTGACATGCTTCAATTGTATCCGCATGATGTGGACCAAGAGATACATCCATGATATCCTTTGCTACTGCAAACATTTGAGCTGCTGACTGGGGTCTATCCAACTCTAGATATGCTGCCCCCAAATTGTTGTAGATATAACCCACTCCAAAATGCTTGGGACCAAAGCTATCTTTCAATCTTTCTGCAGCACTTTCCAAATAAGGAATGGCCTGCTGTACCTTACCTGTCAACAACAGTAACCAACCTATTCTGGCAGAAACACTTCCCTCCGAGTGCTGCTCTTGAGGCTGCTTCTCAAGCAAAGCCAGTGTTCTCTTTAGCAATGAAATTGCAGTTTCAAACTCATTCATGGTTTCATACTGCATTGATATCTCCGAGTAAGCCTCAGCAACGTCCACCGGGGAAATCCGTTCTCTTTTGTCAAGAATTCCAAGAGAAACCTCCAAACACCTTTTGCACTCTGTAAACTTTTCCTGATTACACAATGCTTTTGCCATCGATACAAGCACAAGCGCCCGAGTCTCACTATCCTTCTCTGTCTGCTGCACGACACCCTTCAAAGTACCAACAGCCTCATCATATCTGCCCAAAGCAATCATCATATTCGCAGCATCAATCTCAGCACGCAACAAATCCGCATTAAGATTCCAGTTCTTCAAAATCCTCTGCGCCAAAACATTCTGCTCCAATGCCTTCTCGTGCTCCTCCAACCCGCTATACACAATCCCAAGCAGCTTCCTATCATGAGCAACCTCCACTGAATTCTGCCCCAACTGCTTTATATGAATCTCCAATGCCTTCAAACAATACGGCAGCGCCTCCTTAAAGTTCAAAACCGCAACATAAGCCTCAGCCAAGTCACGGTTAGCCTTACCCAACTCCCCACTATCCTCCTCAAAAGTCATCTCCTTAATCTCCAAACACTCCCTAAGATTCTCAAGAGCCTCTTCCCTCCTCCCCATGGCATTCTTAACATTGGCCAATTCAAGCTGCACAGCATGCAATACAGGCCTAACATCGTTAACACTAACACCCTCATCCTGCAACCTACCCAACACCCTATTCGCCCTATTAAGGTATCCTAAACTATCACTAAACCTTTTCAAGCTAAAATTAACGGACCCCAACAACTGCAAACACATGGCAACAGGCAAAGAAGCGATGTTATCTTTGTCCAAAGCTTTCAAAGCTCTGTTAGCAAAGGAAAGAGCTTTCTCAGGGTCCTCACCTTCTTGGTCCAATTTGAGGCCAAGTTTCAAAGAAGCCAAGCCAAGCTCTCTCTCATCGAAAGCCCCTTCCATGTTACGAAAGGCCTTGAGCATTTCCTCGGTGGTTTCTGCAGACTCAAAAGCCTCCTCAAGGTGCGATTTTTCCCTGATTTTGCGCTGCCTAGAGGGGACTAGAGATGTTTTCTGGACGAGGGTGTCCAAATTTCGAGATGGAATGGTCACAAACTTGTTGGGTCTGATGAGTAACCCGTGGGTTTTGGTGCAGCGGTGGAGTGGCGCATGGGAAGCGTACGATTTGGAGAAGAAAGAAGGAGATCTCTGACGAAGGAAGAGAGACAGCGAATTCCAGAGTTTTCTCATGGTTCTGAGTTAAGGAGCTTTCTTTGGCTTCCAGTTTGGAGTTAAACCCTCGTAAAACCCTCCATTGAAGCAAAGGAGAGAAAGAGAATGTAAAAGCAGGGGGGGATAGGTAAACACTGTAAACGTTGTCCTTTTCCTAACATGTTATTATATTCCATTTTTCTTAAAATTTTATAAAACCGGAATTTAGTATCACATATTTTTATCACTAAATTCTTTATTAATAATTACATTTTTTAACTTTACACTTTATCCTAATATAAACTATATACTGTAGCAACTCCAGTGACATTTTTTAAAATTTTTGAACAAAATACTTTATGTGAGATATGTAAATATTTTCTATTTGGATCTCACTTATACGTTAATATCATATTAAATGTTTTTTAAAAGATAAGTTGTGAAATTCATTTAAGAAACTTTTGGGAGTCGTAGGATCGGAAAAAACAATTTCTTATATTTCTTAAAAATTAAAGATTATATGCTATTATAAGAAAGCATAAAATATTGTATAGCAACTCATTGTTAAAAAGTGATTTTACGGGATTGTAACTCTGCAATTATAAAGTGAATAAATAATTCATGTGATGATGTAAGGATTTTTTATACTATTAGCTAATGAAAATTATTATATATAATAAACTTTTAGACTTTTATATGAAACACTTTAAAAGACGACCAATCACGATTTGGTCAATTGATAGTATAAAACTTTCTACACCTACACTACATACTTAAACTTAGATTATACAGAGCAGAATTACTCTAATAATCAAGTAAACCCAGCTTTAACTCGAGAAACTTAACGTAAAACGATCATAGAAATCTGAACTGCCTTATGCCAATGAATCTATTTACAGCAAAGAATAGTTTCCATTTGCACACAAAAGAAATGACAATCATGACTTGACTTGGGAACTCTTGCGTTCCAGAAGCAAGAACCAGCCAAAACAAATAATGAAGGTCAAAGCCATCATTCAAAAGGTTGCAGTGCTAGGATTTACTGTGGGATTTTCTGGAGGACTGCTATAAACATTATCAAAAAGAAGATTGAATTCTCCTGCATGTAAATCATCTGCATGTGCTGTACTGGATAACTTGTGTTGTTCCTGATCATGATCCTCTGACCCTCTATCAGAAAATCTATCATGGTAATAATTATATACTGGTTGGTGATTGAAATCTGGTGGCTCAAAAAAGCTTGTCTGACCATGTCCACTTTGGGGGTGACTTCTAGCCCACCAATGACTCCTGGTAGTGAGGGGCCGCACATCAACAGAATGTTGATCCTGAATTAGACTTTCCCTGAAGATGGGAGCAGATGTGGAAGCCCCAAGATGGGGCGAGGCGCGTTCTTCACAATACTCGTTAATGTATTCTTCATACGCACGTTGCTCATTTTGTACCAAGACAGAGGGCATCCAATCTGGCGAATGTTCAGTTGCTTCAAATGGATCAGCTTGAGCATGTCTGGGAATTGCATCAAGAGGTCGGGAAGTATAGTACCAATCAAGAAGATAGGGATGATTGTTTTGGTTGCTGGATTCAATTAGCCACAATGAACCCAAATGATTGCCAGTTGCAAAGGTACTCTGTGGCATTTCCCTGGATGTAAACCTGTTTCTGTCTCCATTGCTTCCCATGTTGGGACTGCCTCTCCACTGTCTGAGAGGGGAAAATTCATGTCTGTTTACACGTCCTGCTAATTTTTGGTCTCTGAATGTTCTTAGATTTAGCAGAAACTGCCTCCCCTGAGCATTTGGTTCCCATGAAGGGTAACTACTCTGAAAGCTGCAATGACAGCAGAAGTTAAACAAAACAAATGATCATGGTTGTCTCAGGAGCTTTATATTTTACAGCAAAAATCCATCCACCCAGGGGTGGCCTAATGATACACCACAAAACTTCCTTACTCTCAATCCTCTTTTGCTACTTAATATTATCATCATTAACTTTTTAAGTCTTCCATGATCATCCTCTACACAACATATCTATATCTAAGAACTGAGAGGTTCAAAACAACCTCAATGAAAATAAAATGTAATAGAACTTTAACAGAGCAGTCTCTATGATGAGCTTTGCCATGAATATACCTCAAAAATGATTTCTCCAACTTCCCCTGGGAACTTCTCTGTCTGCGAGGTGCATTAAATGGAGAACCATAATTACTGTTTCCATGCTCTTGAAAATTGAAGACACTAAAACTGATAACATCATACAACAAAACATAATTAATATGGTTTGCCTGCCGTTACCAAATTAATATAAAAAGCAATAGAAACATTATTAAAGGATGAAATTATATCATTCCATGCCAACCTGCAAACATGACCAACACCTTCAACGTCTACAGTAAAATCTGCAATAAACTGCAAGATATCATCAACCCGCTGCAAAATCAAAAGAAAACATACTTAATTCATTGCACTAAATGGTGTATAAATTAAGTTATAATTCTATTGTTCAGCAGTCAACAGTAAGGGAAATTATTATATCCAAGTACAGCAATGACCTTTGGGACAACCAACAGAAGTAAGTATGGAGTAAGGAAAATCGAAACCATCTCCTCAAGTAACATCATCCCACTATACTGCAGCACCAAAAAAACTATTAGCATAAGAAGTAGAATTCAAATTTATGCTACAATAAAAACAACAAAGAACACATAAGGGTGGGTCTAGTTTAATATAAATGTGTTAAACCAACACCAGAGAGGGTACCTGGAATAAGGTTTCAAACTCAATCCGGACCATTTCAGTACTTTCTTTGCCCCGCCATCTCTTGGGCATATAATGTGTATGCTCAACTACCATTGACATTGCTCCTTCAGGGTCTATGACTAGAAGCTCATCTGTAACTGCAGCGCGTTTAATAGCAGTTATAGTTCCAAAAACAGCAGCATACCAGAACAAGTTCCGACCAAATATCTGCATGATTTTTTGGTTTTCAAAAAAAAAAAAAAAAAATTTAATGATTGTCATGACATGTTTGTAAAACCTCTTTCAGCAAAAGAATGAAAAAACCATTACATGGCCCTCCAGCAGCGACTCCTCTAGAAAAGCAATGATGATCAGAATTGCAGCAAAGCCACCCGATACAAATGAGATGAATTTTGCAATGATAGATATGATAGGTGAAGGAAATTGCTTTATATAGTTAGAAGCATGTAATACACTGCTATTAATCCGATGCCTGAAGAGATGATCCACCTATAACACAAGTTTTTGGTAAGTATGAAATATGCTAAAAACAATAATTAGGAACCAGTTTCAAATATTAATGGTTAATACATAATACCACTTTCAAACAAGTAATATTTTTATCTTGAAAGTGTAGTTAGTTACTTATTGATACATGGATTTCTTCAAATAATTTGTGTTAGTTACTTTCAAACAAGATATAGAGAGCACATATACAACACAATTTCCAAACTTTCATATACACCATAATATATATATAGTTAGTTACTCATTGATACATGGATTTCTTCAAATAAATTGTGTTAAATAAGTAAAATAATTCTGTTAAAGAAAATAAATCTTCATTTCATTTGCAAATGTTCATTGAAAGTAAAGACCAGATTCAGAATATATGCAAGTACAATTGGGCTGGTAATTATAAGGACAAAGTAACTATATTGGCTAATCTTGCCTTAGCAAAGCAAACATATTAACTAACAATTGTCCATAATTTTAAATATTTCCTGTATAATGATTCTTTTCACATACTAACATTAAACCCATGCAAGTAAATGGACCATAAAGGGAAAAGAAAATAATAACAATACCTCGTTGAATTCCCTAAAGACCCATCGTGACAAATTTGACCATCTTCGAGATGATGCTGTGCTGGGGTGATTATAAAATTGTTCAGCATGCCTCAGAAAGAGATATACCAGCATGAATATGACAAGAAATGGGGAAAGTAAAAGCATTACAATCCCAACTACCATAAGCCTTCTCTTTAATGTCTTTGGATTTGACACAAAATCTCTTGTGACACAGAAGTTTCTGCAGAGAAAAAGCATGTTCAAAGAAGAAAACCATCACTGGAAACAGAATGGTACAATTAACACTAGGCTTAAACATGTGTTTGGTTCTTGAAAATGACATTTTTAAAATTAGTTCCTATTTAAATTTAATTTGTTATTAAAAGATTGTTCATGGTGAAGGACTAAAAGTGTACTATTTTGTTAAATATAGGGACAAAAGACAAATAATGACTAAACCAAAAGATGTCCTTGGTAAGGAATTAAAAATTACAAAACCCATGGGCTTTTAGTCCATGGTGAGGAACTAAAAGTGTACTTTTTTTGTAAAATATAGGGACTAAAAACAAAAAAAAAATTAAGTAATTATTAAAACCGAAATGTGACACATTTTCAAAGACCAAAAACAAAATTAAGCCTCAACATTATCACACAAATTACTTATTAAAATAATCATATAAGTTAACATACACTCATTGACCTCTGTTCATCTTTATCATAAAAAAAACCCTAGCCTCATCTTTGTTTCTTCAGCAGTTATGAAGATTTAAGATTGCGCAAAACCTGTAACTTTAGGCCCCTGTCATTCACAATTTTACTCAATTTGTAGCAGTACTGCCACAACAAAAATTTTAGGCTTCAATATGCTTTTAGTCCCTCAAGTTATTGTGATTTTTTCACTTGGTACCTCATTCTTATTTTTATTTTTTTTTCTAAACAAGTCCTCCATAAAATGGCAATTTACAGCTTTGCACCAAACATGGGTTAAGATTTTCAGGAACTTGTTTAAGGTGAACAACGTCAACTGCCAATACATTTCAATTTTCAAGCTTAAAATTCAGAGTAAAGTGAAATATATCTCCATATAGTTTTGAGCATAAACAACCAGATAGTTATATGTCAATTGTAACTTTCTATGGGTCACAATCCTGCATGTAAACAGCATCCTTAAGACGAACACATCATTTCTAAATATGGTCTAGACAAATTTAATAACTACACATGAGATGGTGAAAGTACATATATTTACAAGGTACAGGATCAAGTGATGCTGAATATAAATAAATAATGATTATGTGTACATGAAAAGGCATTTATACAATAATTAACATACCGATCAAACATGCTTTGCAGAATGCACCAGTTCAAAGTCCACTCAAGGGTCTTGGGAAGTATTAGACGATATTGTGTTCCATTAGCATCAGATTTCACAGTAGGTCCAGCACCGGGGACCCACTGAGAAATGGGGAAAGCAAGCACACCCTTGTTGAGCATTCCAATCAAGTAGTTTTCCTTCCGCATCAACCTCATCACCATGTCATGAGCAGATAGATCCTTTACCACACAGAGTTGTCGTGAGCTTTGCACAAGAACAACCTTTTCAAGAATTGTAGCCCAGGGCATGGTTTGAATTTCATTATCAGTAACACGGAGACTGCAAGAAGATCATGGTAACCTATGTAAAAAGACTTGAGCATGCCAAATTTATCAATCTCTTCAATACATTTCAATTATGACTCATACTTACCTGTTGTAATAATACTGTCGGATTTCCAAAGTATCCTTTAGTTGAACAAAGAATCTCAAGAAGCAAAATATCCAATAGATAGAAAATATTCCCAAATATCCAACAATAATTGCTTTGCTAAGGGTTAATGGAGTTAAAGGGTGTTGATGAAGAGCTTCTTTAGCAAGATCACAAGGCTTCCTGCCAGATTCAACTGCATCCATCCCACATTTCGCATTACGGAGCCCATTCCAGTCAACATATAGTAAGAAAAATCCTGAAAAACATATGGTGAACCCGAGACTCAGAAGTTCAACAATCCACTTTATGATGATGCACCAGAGCCCTTTTTCACAGTAGTAGCTGTAAAGCCTTTCAAAGAAGAAATCCAAATCGGCAATGGGTTCTACATTTAGGCTCTCACCATTAAGTAGGTCTGAAGGGCTCTCACTACCTGGACTTGGGATGCTTCTATAATCTGACAATTCAATTTCTGGTGGAACATCCTGAAGTAAACCTGTTGTCACAGATGATTCACCTTGACGTTTCCATTTGAATATATTAAAAGCATTAGCACGTCTTGGCCTGTTAAACATTCTTCACAGACACTGACAGTTGGCATAAACAGCCAGTTCATGCCCCAAAGACCTAAATGCTTATTACAAGGTTCTACAAACACAACAGAATCAATATTAGTATCTTCCATAGTATTTCATACTATAGCCTAAAAAACTATCAAATTGAACACGGAGTACAAAAGTCAAAGCTCTATGCTGCTACAAATGCAGTTGATCCTATTTACAAACCCAACTTGAGGTAATAAAAGCTAAAATTGCAAATCACTAACAGAAATACGATCAGCTCAACAAGGCATTATATAAGTGGTTCCAGTCAGACCCATGAAAAATATTGCCAACGATTTCTATGCCGAGCTATCTACCAAAGAATGCGCATCAGCATCGTACCCCACCACTACTATCTCAGTTCATTACAGGCATCTCACAAGGACATGGAGGGTGGAGAACCAGTCCTCACCCACAAGCAAAGTGTATGAGAGACATCATGCTAACGTATCTTCAATGGGCCACACTGGACCCCACTGAAGAGGAAAATAATTGCACAATATGCCAATGATGTTACAAATATACATCCTAAACCAATAGAATCAAATTCACCCCAAACTTCAAGAGGCAGATAAAGGGCACAGATTTCAATTTTTCTAGACAAGTGTAACCACAAGAAGATTTTCCCCCTTTAATTTAACTTGAAGGGGCAAGTGAAAATCAATAAGATTTTTGGTTTCCACATAAAGAAAACAAAAACCCAGAATGGGGGAAGTGGCTGTAGCATAGTATCTCCAAATTGAGCTGAATAATCCACTGAGGCATCAAAGTACAACTACATTATCAGACAATACACGAAAAAAGAACGATCACAACAGCACAATCACCTACTTATTGACACTTGCAAGCAGAACTGGACAAGTAACAAAAAAATAACTTTTGGCAACACAAACTAATTCAGTAAAACAAAAAGTAGTAAAACAATTTAATTGTATAAAAAAAATATAACCCCAAATAAAACCGTTTGCCCGGTATCAAAAATCACACAGCAATACGAGAATTTAAGCATTAAAAGATGGGTTTTTGAGGAAAAAAAAAACAAAAGATGGAAAGAAAAAAGTTACCCAGAACTAAGCAGAAAACATGGAAGGAGAAAAGTTGAGGATACGCAGAAATAGTGTTCGGGGGAAAAGGCAGCGAAAGTTGAAGAATTTGAAAGGACGAGGCAAGTTGGGTATGCGATTGAATAAACGATGAAGACAACGAAGGAAAAGAAAGAGAAAATGAGAGGGGGTTTTGTTGTTTTTGGTTGCGTGGAGGAAGAGGAAATTACAGTGACAATAATTTCATATGAAAAAAAATATGGGATTCTTATTCAGTCTTTAATTTCTCTGCTTCGTCTTTTCCCTTTTTTCTTCTTCCTTCTACCAAAGCAAAGCCTCTAGCGGCTATGCAATGTGAGGATGAATAATTTCCATAAAAAATTTAGGGTATTTATGAAGTCAGCTGGACTTGGAAAGAGTTTATGAGAATTTAGTAATTTAATTTAATTTAAATTCAATTGAATTCTGGTAATGTATATCAGAATCTGATTTGTTATCACAATATATCAGTTTTGATAAGATTTTAGTTTAAATATATTGTGTAGTTTTTTTCAGATTAGATTGGATTAATGGAGGAAGATAGATTATAAAGAATCCAAATTTTAATTACGGTTTTTATTAAATAATTTTATTATTTTTGTATAAACATTTCATTATTCTTTTAGAGTGTACTTTTTATAATTCTGCCTTTTATTTTTTATTTTTTATTAAATAAAAAACCTTTAACTTCAATTTTAATATTTTAGATATCATAATTATATAATTTTAATTTGATAAATTCTAATTATATTAATTCATTTGTTTAGTTATTGTAAATATATAATTTTAATATTTAGATTTCAATTATATTTATATAATTTTAATTTTTAAGTATTTTAATTATCTAATTTTTTAAATA
>JAMLFT010001364.1:0-31326 GCA_026544285.1 Pachyrhizus erosus
AAGATTGTTCTAAAAAATAGGAAAGAAATCTGGTAAAAAAACCAGTACTTAAAACAGAACTAATTAATTTCCTAAAACTCTGGAGACTTATTCAATAACAGAAATGCTAACGTGCAGGATGTTAAACACATGATCCTAACAAAGTAAAACAAAATAAAGATCATCAAAACAAGAAGTAAAAACTGACCTCTCATTATGTTCTGATGGGAAGAAATACAATGCAATATCCTCAAGTTTAGGAGAATTATCCCCAAATACGTCATTCAAGGCATTCAACGCAGGAAGTGACTCAAGTTGAGGGACTGGTGGCATTTCTCTTGAAAATTGATATGCTTTCTTATTAACAACGCATGGTGGTTGAGCCTCAAACCCATCATAAAATTCACTAGACACAGTAGTTTGAAGAATTTGTAATTGACCCCCCTAGAAAATGATCAACATATTGAATTTCAGATTAATAAAACTATAACCTTCACCCAAGTAAATGCAAAGCATTTGCATGTGTCATATAATACTTGCAATATAATTGACACTTGCACCATTGCATGTAGTACCCATAACAACCTCTATTTTCAGATAATGCTTTGGCAACCAAAGATTGAATCCGAGACCTGGATTAGAAAGAATTTATTTTCTTTTGAAAATTAAAGAACTAAGGATCTAGCCTGTGGTCTATTGAGAGAAGATGTTTTCAGGCAGCCAAAAAGTTCCAATTTGATAATAACAAATTAAAATTCAAGAAAGGGAAAAATAATATGTAAATGTTCAATAATTTAGCAGTAGCCAAGAGGACAGCAATCCACATAAGTGTGCCATGGAATCTAAAAGGGATTTGTTAGGATAATGTATGGACAATTATCATCACCCCACCCAAGAACCTTGCTTTTATAATGCAATAATAGGTTGATTTGTAACAATAACTCCAATTAAACAATATTCTAATCACCAGTTGAGGTTAGTTACATGAATCAAAATTTCATTAGCTTAGTTAAAAAGCAACTTTTATGGATATTATTCAACATGAGATCCCTTTTAGTAATTTACTAAATGTCCTTGGTCCTTTTCTATCTCTTGTCACAAGGTTAATAATCATGCAATTTGCTCTCCTCATTGGTGTCTACAGTAACCTTCTATGCACGTGTTTAAATCACCTTCAATGATATTTTTCTCGACAAGTATTACACCAATATCTCCTCATGTATCCTTTCTAGGTATGACAACAAAGCGAAAGCATTGAGAATTGTTAAAAATTTGTTGTGATTAACCCTATAGGGACCTATTCCCATTAAATCTAATTTTGTAGGTCCCAATACTTTATTTGAGTTCTCATATCCTTATGTTATACCAATAGTTAACTTAAAAATGTATTAGAAGTCTAAGGACTTAATCACAAATTTTACAAGCTTACCATTATTTATTTAACAAAAATAAGCATCCAAGTTTTGCAATTATATTGACTTGTAACTATACCCCAAGATGGCAGTTTTTGTCACAAGGAATTGATATTTACCACTATAAAGGAAGGAGCAAAACCTTTTCCCCAAAACATAAATTGTTGAAAGATTATGCAAATTCTAGAAAAATACAAATCTAGAAATAAGCATGTATCATGATCTATCTAGAAAGCAAAGTTACTAGAAAGTTATAACATATTGCTTGCACTAAATAAAAAATGATTGGATTTATTTAAAATACAAATCATTAGAATGTTTTAGAATGAAAGAAAAGATTTAACTGACATATGTAAAGTCAGTGAAACCAAGTCTATGAATATGGGATTGTGTCTATTGTATTGTATATAAGAAATCAAGCCAAGTTATATTACTACTTTTCAAAACTCCCCTGTCATCCTCTGTATTTTGTGAGCTACGTTGCCTTTTTAAATTTCTCTCAATAAGTCACCAACTAAACTTCTTTCATAAAATCCACACCAACCATTGATTAACAACTAACTAACTTTCTTATTTCATTCTAAATACTAATAGTGGTATCAAAGCTACATTCGGTCATTTACTGAACGTAGATATATCACTTAATTACCTTCAAAAATAACCTACAATATTCTATACTACTTTTAAAAAATTTCTCTAACCCATGGTCAATACTGCTCCTCCCTCATCTATCCCCGTCCCTATTTTTAGGAAGAAAATTATGATTTCTGGAACATTAAAATGAAGACATTTTTTGCTCCCAAGATTTATGGGATATTATAGAAGAATGATTCGTTGCTCCTTTAAACATTTTAACTCTTACTGCAACTCAAAAGTAGTAATTAAAGGAAAACAATAAAAAAGATTCAAGGGCACTATATATTCTATAATAATAAGTAGCTCTCACGATTTTTCCAAGGATAATGGATGCTACAAGTGTTAAAAATACATGAAGTACATTGTAAAAAGAGTTTTAAGAGAGTATAAGGTACATGCCATCAAACTTCAAACTCTAATACAAGAGTTTGAGGTAATAAATATGAAAAAGTTTGAGGTTGTAAAAGATTATTATTTTAGCATAAAAAATATTTAGTCAAATGAAAGCATATGAAAAAAATATTTAGACAAAACTTGTGGACTCTTTTGAAGCATATAAGCAAAGATTGAAAAGATAGGATAAGGATTTTATAAAAAGCTTCTTTCAATCAAAGCTTAAATTATGGTCTCAATAAAAAAAAATGGAGGAAAGAAAAATAGAGAAGTTTCTAGAAATAAAGAGAATTTGAGAAATTTCTCTATGACCAATCAAGGTAAATATTCTCCTTGTGACATATGCAAAATGAAAAGTCACTTAGAGAAGGACTGTCAGTATCATGGGAAGCCACAATTTCATTATTGAAAGAAATTTGGACAAGTGAAGAAGAATTGTCACAACATAAAAAGTATCAAGTAAATTTTGTTGAAGAGCATGACAATGAGCATCACTTTTTCTATGCTACTTGCGATTCTAGTAATGAATCAGGTGGAAACTAGTACTTGGGAAACAGTTGTAGTAATCATATGGCAAAAAATAGAAGCATCTTCATGGATATTGATGACTTTGTCAAAGTGAAAGTTTGATTGAGAAATAGCACCATGGTGGAGCCAAAAGGAAAAGGCACTATCATGATGGAGACAAAGAAAGGTACAACCTCATCAAAGATGTGTTACTGGTTCTCAATCTTAAAGATTTATACAAATGGCAAGCCAAACTCACTATGGAGCAGCAAAAAAGAATTCTAAGATATCTACAAGAAACAAAGGACTTTGGTATATGATACAAAACCATGATTAACTCAAAGTTGATTGGCTACATCAATAGTAATTGGGCAGGATCGATAGATGACATGAAAAGTTTGTCAGGGTATGACATCTCACTAGGATTAGGATTTTTCTCTCGGGTATCCAAGAAGCAATCAATAGTAGCACAATCAACAATAGAAATAAAGTATGTTGCAACTATGGAAACTACAAGTCAAGCAATTTGGATTCAAAGAATACTTGAAGAAATGGGTGAACCACAAGAAGGGTCAATCATAATCTATTGTGACAATAAGTCAACAATAGCAATGACAAAGAATCTAGTCCATCATCAAAGAACTAAAAATATAGTAATCAAGTATCACTTTATCAAGGAAGTAGAAGCAAATAAACAAATTCAGCTCGACTATTGCACAACTATATATTTACAAAGGCACTACCAAGGGTTAAGTTCGAGCAACTGCAAACAATGTTTGAAGTTTCCAAGAATTTGCATCAAGGAGGAAAATACAAATCTAGAAATAAGCTTGCATCATGATCTATCTAGAAAGCAAAGCTACTAGAAGGTTAAAGCATATTACTTGCACTATATAAAAATGATTGGATTAAACTAGAATACAAATTACTAGAATGTTTTAGAATGAAAGAAAAAACTTAACTGACATATGTAAAGTCGGTGAAACCAAGCTGCATAAATATGAGAATATGCCTATTGTATTGTGTATATAAGAAATCAAGCCAAGTTATATTACTCCTCTTCAAAACTCCGTTGTTATCCTTTGTATATTGTGAGCTAATGGCCTTTTTTAATTTCTCTCATTAAATCACCAACTAAGCTTCTTTCATAAAATCCACACCAACCATTGATTAACAACTAACCATTTTCCTTATTCCATTCTAAATACTAACATAAATATTAAAGATTGAAGAAAAGATGACCAAAACTACACTACACACATGTAAATGTGTGTAGTTCTTATTCACCCATATGCATATTCATTTCTGAAATTGCTTGGAAGATGTCATTGTAAATCGTAAATAGTAAAATATAAAATGGAAAGGAAATCTGAGACTTTCATCTCACTAGTTATTACCGATTAGAATTTAATGTGCCTTTAATAGCAAGAGCAATTTAAGGGAAAAAGTTATCAGTGAGAGAGGTACATACCTCCAAGCAGGAACGACAGAGGGGAAAATTTTCCAACGAAGGTTCAAGTTTTCCTGAACACACTGAAGGTCACGTTTTTCAATCTTAGATTGGTTACATTCAGCATCAACACAAGGGATGTCACCTAAAGATAGAGAGCAAAAGTAAATGGAATAAAATAAGAGATAATAGGTTCAAAACCCATAGGCAGCAAGTGACTAATATCATGATACATACTAAATACACGCCCACATTTGCACGAAGAGACTAGAATAAATGCAACAAATAACAGAAAAAATGATCCGTCATAATACAAAGAATTAAATCATAACAACAAAAATATCCTACCTGAACCGACAATAGGGGAAGATTTTCTTGCTGATCAAGCATCAGAAGGTACCCCTTCAGTAGGCTTTTCTTTTTGAGGATCATGTGTTGGAACTATTTCACCAAGTATCACTCCATCCAGGGGTAGCTGATTTTCTCCTATAAACTCCTTTGGTGCTACTACAACATTCATAGTGTTAGAGCAATCTTAATTCTCTCTAGGGACAAGAAAATAAAGGAAATAATTTAAATACAGAAAATTTAGGAAATTCTATTACTCATAATTTTTCTCTAGGTTTATTTTCATGTAGATCGATTCTATTTATAGATCTTCATATATCTTTTAATAAAAATATTTAACCTTCTAAAGATATACATCTCATAGTCCTTAATGTCATATCTCATGAATCTTAATAAAGAGTTGCATCTTATGATTTTTGACAAAAAATCACATCTAATATCTATTAATAAAAATTTATATTTATTCATAGTTACATCATATGAATAGATATATAATTTCATAGAAGAATACAACATCTAATTAATTTTAAAAATCTCTCACTCCAAGTCTCCAAAACAAATCACAAATATAGCTCATGGTAAATTTGCTTTTAAACATGCTTTCTAAACCAGTCACATTGGTTTTACACCGTTAATGTTAGTGGATGAAAATTAAATCTAGCTCACTAAATATATAATAAAGTTTTCAAAACAATCCAGTCACCCTATTAACTTAAAGATTATTTATGTTTGATAGTACAGAAGAATAGGGATGGCAGCAAAGATGGAGAGAAATTCTCACCTTTTGATAACGAGCAAGAAGCATGTTGATTAGTCACTGACTTCTTATGTATTTTTTCATTTGTTGGAAGCTTGCCAAATGCTTTAAAAGGTGATAAGCAGGGATATGATTTTGGAGTCATGGAGGATATATTTGAAATAACATTTTTGGATCCAACAGAAGTCCTCCGAGTCATTGCCAAGGGAAATTTCTTAGAAGAAAGTCTAATGACTTCATCCTCAGGAAGGAACTTCACTTTCCCTGTTTTCACAGGTCGTTGCATTTTAGAACCCCTCAAGCCAATACCCTTATTCACTTTGCGTGTGAAGTTGAAACATCCATAGATTTGCAATGCTCACAAAGCCAGACTTTAGGAACTTTTAAGGTACTAGATTGCATGCTATAACTGAAACCAGATGGAAATAAAATAACATTGATTCAGAAACGAGGTTTTATACTGCACTTATACTGCAAAGGCATATATTGAAACCATTGGTTAAAAGCCAAAACCAATAATTTGTCAAGTCACAGAAAATGTGTAAAATAATGTGGCCAAATTAAAATGTAAATTCTCATTTTTCTTTATCTTTATTTGGCATTACTAATTATATATGCGAATAGTACATTTAAGGTTTTCAAAGTTCTCAAGCTTCCTGAGAAAAGTATGCAAATTCAGATAGATAAGCAGATACATGTACCTCTTGCCTATTTATTTTAGTATTAATAAGCTTTCTCAAATGCAGCAGAAAGAGAAAGTAATTAGTTCAGAAAAATCAAAGACACAAAGAGAAGAAATATAACTATAAAAAAGAGAATCGCCAATGGGAGATCATTCCGCATGTTCATGGTTTACGTTGCATTAGAACAAGTAACAATTGTTTTGCTAAATCCACGAGCACTTCATATATCGCCATATTCAACCTGCAAGGAATAACAAACACATAAATGTTTACTACAAAGAACAGCTAAATTATAAAGCGAAAGTTTTCAATGAAAAATCTTCAAACCACGCATTCATGTGTGGAATAAGTAAAATATCTTGCAAACAAATTATCCAAATGAAGGGAAAATATGACTTGTACATTTTAGTTTCAGAAGAAATTTGCATTCTAGGATGCAAAACAGAAGATAAACCTGTAAAATCAAATGTTAAACTTCATCTAAGACAGAGGGTGCTCACACCAAATCTTGGAAGCTGTTGAAAGCCTGTTAATTTTTAATTTTTTTTTTTTATATAAATGGCTACTTTATTCCTGAAAGCGTAAGGAGCTAACACTTTAGTCTATCAAAGAATGGACATTACGAAATACTTTCTCAAAAGTGTAAAAAGTACGTCAATTTTATTTTATCCTTAAGTTCATGAACATTATGGTCTTTGTTAATCATGGTATATTTTTAGAGACTAAAATTTCAATAAATGATTAAGTTAACAATCAAAATATCAGTAAATGATTAAATTTAAAAATCAATGTTTCAATATGTGATTAAGTTCAATAATCAAAATGTCGTCCACCACATGTGTAAAAGATATGTCACATAACATGTATGTCATTGATTTGATTAAACTCAAGAAAAGTCTTACTCTGAAAAAATAAGGGACATGCAGAGAGATGTATGGTAATGGAAATGCTAATAGGATGAGCTATACTTGAGATGACATTGTATCTAAAGACACTGAATCATCTTTGGAGGAAACTTGATATCCAAGAAAAGCAAGAATTAAAGTGTAATTCCCAAGTGAAGTGGGAAAGCTAGACATGAACGCTTTAGAAAGGTTAACATGTATGGAATCACAACCACTGAAGTTCATATGTGATAACCTAGCAATATATGGGTGTCAAATAGGTGTTTAAAATATATGGGTTTGCATATATCATTGCCTATTACATTTATTTGACAAAGAACTTTGCTCAAAATCAATGTAGTAAGTAACTAGTGATATGAAACTTTGACTCTAATAAGGAATTACATAACACAACACAACGTGATGCTCTGATAAAGAAGCAAACCCCAGCAGCCACCTCACCCCAATATTAATTTCGTATTAACAGCAAAAACCCCAACAATAAAAATGATACTAAATATAGAAAATAAAAACTATAAATAAATAAATAAAAAAGCAAAGGTAGAATGAGCTTTTGTAATGTTGTTTGTTTACCTTGAGATATTCCTTGAACTGTTGCATTGATACTCGTTGTTCTAGGAGAGTGAAAACTGAAATGGAAGACAAAGCAATACAGGGTGGATCCCAGCGTGAGAAGAAACTGTATACTTGTCGTATAAGCAAGCATGCATGTACACAAAAAAGTAAAATCCTTTTATGCATGCATTGTTCAAATGCAAATTGATCACTTTCCTCAAATACAAATTTATCACTCGTTAACACACTGTTTTGTATACATTTTTTTTTATAGTGATTCTCTTTAGGATATATTATCATTTGAGACTTTTACTACTTATTTAATAATTATCCCTTCTAACTTGGTAGTTATCAGTAAATTTTTACTGATAAAAAATAATATGTGAGAAATAATGTGTTAGAGAATATATTCTTAATACTTCTTAAAATAATGTTATTATTATTTTAAAAGAAAAAATAAAAACTTAAATTGCATTGCATTTTTTATAATTTTAAAATGTTTAGCCTATTTTATTATATACTAGTCTTTTAGTAGCAATGAATGGCTATAAACAAAATTCTTTAAAATATTTTTATTCTTTGTACAATTTTATTATCCTTAATACTTAATTTTAAAAAATTTATTATTGATTTTAAATGCTTAAAAATAAAATAAAACAAAATTTTAAATATTATTAGAGATTTTAAAAACTTTACAAAAAATCTTTATTCCATATTTAAAGTCTAAAACATGATCATATGTATGTAAAAAATAGTTGTTGATGAAATAGTAAATTATATAAATAAAGATTTTTTAAAAAAAACTCACTACCGACATCAAGGTGCCAAACCTTTCCGTTGGGGAAGATCAACTAGTTATTCTTAGAGTAACTTTTATATGTTGAGCGACAACTCATTAAATTGAATTAAAGTTGAACATATATTTTAATTTTTCTCTTGAAATTTAATTTACTCTATGATTTATAATATAATCTTTTACAATGTATAATTGGCCATATAAGAAATTTCTTATATATGGATAATTTCTTTATAATAATTATATACAAAATATAAAAAATTTAATTACACTTTTAATTCTTCAAATATTACAATTGCACGATTTTGATATCTTAGTTAATCTTTTCTTGAATATTTAATAGATTTTGCTAATGTAACACTTTGGATGATAATGTGACAACTGATAAGATAATAGACATATTACTTGACATATATATTAATATGACTTAATTATACTTTTTACTACTCATAATTGTGATACTAGAAGAACGAAAGGTATAATTATGTGACATTAGCAAAATATGTTGAATACTCAATGAAAGACTAATGGAGGGACAAAAGTTGCACAATTGAGATACTTGAAAAACGTAATTCGCATAATTGAAACCTAAAAACCAAAATCAAACAATTATAAAATTTGAGGGAACCAAAAATGCAATTAAGCAAATATGAATTAAGAAATGAGAATAATACCCATCACTAAAAGTCGACTACATGTTATAAAAGATATTTGATAATTTGTGCGAGTAGAAAATAACAAGCACTGAAATATGTTGAGAGAGATTAATTGAGTAATCAAAATCTTTTTAAAAACTTGTATCTCCTACTAAAATTATGGATCATATTAAAAAATTTCTTGAGGTTTAGATATGATAGTACTCTATAATATAAACTTTATTGAATCAAATGGGAAATAAGATCTTTATGTATAGAATCTTAATTTACTAGCCTTCATGCCTCCTTTGAATAAAAGAAATGAAATCTTGATTTTTGAGATGGAATGAAAGAGTACATGAATCATTATATGCATATCTTTAAGTTAAGATTGATCACCAATTTAAAATTAGATGCAAATTTGATATATCTTGCAAGAATATAAAATTAGATAAAATTGCACAAATGGATTTTATGTTGCTTTAATCCAATACTATGATCAAGTCTAGTGGGAAGCATAATATCAATTTGTAGCCCATGAATGCAAAAGTAGAAAAAGTATTTTCTTTTATTCCTAAGAGATCACCAAATTAATGAAAAATACAAATTCAATAACTCTCAAATTCAACTCAAGAAAATATCCTCGTTCAACCAATAACTTGTTGTGACTTTACAAGTATCATCTCCATCGTGACTCAATCGGGTCATGACAAAGATGACAATATGGATAGTGGAAAATCATATGTAAAAAAAGAAACCTTTAATAAAATAGCTTGAATGATTTGTTAAATCAAGAGAATTACATATCAATAAAAAAGACATAGAAAAATGAGTTTTTATCAATAATTCAAACTCAATCAATTTGACCAAAACATGTAAAATTTTAGTAAATTGTTCCTTATACTCCATCATGGTATAGGTCTAAGTAAAATTTGAAAATCATCCAAAGAAAAAAAAATCCAAATATGTGGGAACATTTTAAGATACACATAATATCACAAATATCTTATGATAAAAAAAATCCTAAAATACTTTTCCTAATTTTGGACAAGAATTAAAATTAGAAGGTAAAATTTGACAAAATCTAAAATTTCAAAGTTATTATATCACAAAACAACCATAACAAGCGTCAATCTTAGCTCTCAAATACAAAATGATGAAATTAGTGATAAATTAGGCACAATTATATAATGTTGATAACACGTACATAAAAAAGTTACACGAAAAGGATATGAAATGGTAGGGAGATACTCTTCTCTGACTAACGGTTAAGGTTTTTGACAGACGGCTAGGATTTTTAAGAAATTGTTGTACCACATAAAAGTTGTCTCATAAGGCGACTATTTATAACTACTAAATAAGAGTAGAGACCCCATGTACCATAATAAGTCCAAATAACTATTATCCATCAATTCAAATACATATATTTTAGGATAAAATATATTTTTGATTTTTCTTTTTATCCTGATTTATTTTTTAATTTTAAATTATTTTACTGATTTTAATTCTTAACATTAATTTTAACTATTAAGTGATGACGTAGTGAGTAGAATTTGTACTTAAAAAATTTTTTATTTAAGTTTTTATGTAATTTTTAACTAGCAAACCAAAACTATCAAAAATGTTGAAAAAAAATTCAAAATACTAAACACCAAATTCTCTAAAACCATAAAAAAAATGTCACACAAATAAACATTTAAAATATCAAAAAAATTGTAGTGATTAAAAGCTTATAGAAACTTAAACAAAAAATGTTTTCACATTGTTATGTTTTTTCTTTACCCTCAAGATTATATTATATTTTTTTAATAGATTATATTCTAATTTTTTTACATCTTTCTTTATTTTTGTAATTACAATTAGTGTATAGACCTGTATGATGTAGGGATAATTTTTTTGTTAAGGCAAAGTAATTTTTTATTTATTTAAATGTAACAACATGTAAACAAAATTTATATACATAATTTTAAAAAAAATTGATATATGAATCATTTTTTTAAAAACTATTTATTAATAAAAAAATTTTGAAGAAATATAAATTAATATTAAATTATAAAAAAACTATAAAATATGATCACTTAAGTAACATATTTATAATATCTATAAAATAATGATCATAATAATATATATACAGTATAATAGGATTGTAAATATAATTAAGTTATATGAATCACCTAGTGAAAATAACGATGACATATAAATAAAATAATCTAATTAATGGCATATATAAGTCATAGTCACCAAAGTTAAGATAACTTAATTGCATCTTTTATGTGATATAGTGCATAGAAAACAACTAAAATATTGACATAACTATAATAAATATATTTGTTAAAGTTTTTTAAAAATAAAATATTCATTCTATTATATCTTGTATGTGTTGAACTTTCAAAAAAATATATTTATCAATAAATGAATTTCTTTAATATTAAAAATGTTTCATATTCATCAAATTATATAATAATTATAAAAATAATAAATTGATGTAATTATATATAGTGTTATATTTTATAAAAAGCCTATATGAGAAAATTTTAACACTTAATGTCTATTTGAAAATGATTAATTTTTAAAAGTTAAAAATATATTTCAAACTATTCTTTAAAAGTTTTAAAAATATATTATTTGTTTCAAATGTACCTTCATATCTAAAGAAATAATTTAATAACAAATATTTTTAGTCAACTAATGCTATAACATCAAAATATATAAAAATCAAATTTAATTACTCGATAAAATAATATATTAATAAATATGTAAAATTTTGTTCTTTGAATAAAATTTCATAAATATGTAAAATTTCATAAATAAAACTTCATAAATATCTATATATCTATTTAATGTCTTTGTATGAACAAATGACAATAAATAAAGAAAATAGAAGTATACCCGTGTATCATAAAGAAATATTAGTAATATTATTTCCTAAAATTGAGGATGTTACATGTGGTAACTCTAAAAAAAATTTCTAAATTCTTAACATGAGTTTTATTTATATATTTATCTAAATTAAAATGATTGTTAGGAATTAAAATAATGATTTTAAATTTTGAAGAGATAAAAAAAAAGTTTTATACAGTCCAAAATTAAAACTCAATTATTTTATAAATCAATAATAGTGATTTCAATTTTTAAAAAGATGAAAAACAAATATTCTTTTTTACAATAACCAAAATAAAAATATGCTGATTTTACATGTGAAAGTCTGATCAAGGTATCCTAAAAGTACGTTCAGTTTCAAAAATAAAAATAGTATTTAAGCCCCCTTCATTGCAAGTACATTTAAGCCCCATTCATTGCAGACACAAACTTATACTAACTTAAACCTATATTTTATTTTATTTTTGGTTACAATATATTACATTTTATAGCAACACTCTCTCTGTAATACTCATTGAGAGATTACGTGTGTGTTTGGTGCAAGAAATTCGAAGGGAGGAAGTGTTGACAAATTGGAGGGCAACAGTTTGGTAGAGATGATTTATAGCTGAAATAAGTTTTAAAATAGTGGATTCCACAATTTTTATTTCTTCTCTCAAGGTCTATAGCTTTCACATGAAATGAGCTTAAAAATAATGGGGCCACATTTTCACTTTGATATCTCTCTTTTGCCTTTCTTTTCTTTTGTCTACTTTTGGTTAACATGTAAGAGAAATTCTAATTTTGTTAAGGGTGTAAAAATAATTTTCACATATTATTAAAAAGAATTTCTTATTTCATTTAAATAAAATAATTTCATATTATTTTCACTCTATTTCTCATTTTTTTAAAAATTAAACAACTAAACATTCAATTTTATTTTCATTCTATTTCTATTTTTTTAATTATTTCTCTTTTATTTTTATCTATATCTTTCACAACCAAATACAACATATATAAAAATACAATAAAAAGAATTTGTTTGAGAAACCTATTTAAAACAATTAAAAAGAACTAAATAAAAAATGGCAAGCTTTTAAAGAAACAAAATCTTATCTAAACATGTCATGTAATTGCAAACTAAACTCCTACCAAACAAAGTGCAGAAGTGGCATATTCACTAGAACAAAGACAAAGTACCAAGGGTTCAGATATTCATATATCAAAATGTATACTCAGTGTCTATTTAATAATTATGATTAAATTTATTTTATATATGATCACCATTAAATATACAAATTTGAAGGGGATGAATATAATTTTCCAATAAAGAACCTTATCCGTTTACTTTACTAAGAAACCAGCCTCAGCCTCAGCCTCAGCCTCATGCCGCTAGCAACAGATAACGCACAGTGAAACGAGAGCTTCAGAGATATCTCTTTTGCTCTCGAAACCACCGAACAAACTCAGTCTCATGAGAAAATGATTGCCCTGAAAGCCATTCACGCTTTCTTCACTCCCACCAGCGCCACGCACACTCTCCATCACGCAAGAGCCCTTAACCTGAGAGCTTCTGTTATGTGCTTTTGCAAGTCCAACGAGTCTGATTCCGAGGCTGCACCACCCGAAGGTGATGCTCAGAGCCAAGAGCTTCTGGCCCAAATCGCCATGCTGCAGACGCAGAAGGTTCGGCTCACTGATTTTCTGGACGAGAGATCTGTGTATTTGGCCCAGTTTGGAGAAGAGGCCAAGGCTGAGTTTGATAAGATTGGAGAAGATGCTCTTAAAGGATTGGATGAAGCTGGTGCTAGAGTATGTGTTGTGTCCTTCAACTTTGGATTTTATTATTTCATTTTTGTATCACTTAGTATAATGGAAAAGTAATTCACCTTGCAAAAACATAGTTTGCTCATAAACTAGGGTGCTCTTCTAGGCCCAATACTACTCAGATTCAGATATCAAAATAAGAAACTTTATATCATAAAGCAATAGCTTTTGAAATGTATACTATAAAGTTAGGCTCTGTTTGGTTTTCTGTTTAGGATGTTTTAAACTCAATTTGTCTGGTTTTTTATTTAGGATGTTTCAAACTCAATTTGTTTGGTTTTCTGACTAGGATGTTTCAAACTCAGTAAATCTAGTTTCATGATATGTTTGGTTACTTTGTTACTTTTAAAAATATGTTTATTTATTAAAATTTTGTATGGAAACTTATTTTTATTGAAACAGGACTTAGGTTCTTTCTGTAAATTTTTAATCCATATATGTACTTAGTAAATTAATTTTAAGCTTGATTGTATTATTGGTTCCTATATGTTAAATTGTATGTAGTTTTGGTTGTTTTAATTTTTATTAGTTAATTAAGTCTTCTCTAAATTAAGCAAAGTTAGTCTTTTATCTTCTCTTTTTTTCTACTTAAGATTCTTAACATAATTATTATTATTTTATTTAAATATTTTGAAGATTTATAATGAATTTGAGATATGAAATAACTTCAAAGATGTAGAAGAAAACATGAGTAAAAACTTAAAATTTGAAGGATTTTATAAGATGTAAAATTTAACTATGGATTTTTGGTTGCTTAAATATTTTAAAATGTTGGTTTAAATTTTTTAAAAAATTATATATATTTTTGGTTCTTACCTTTATAAAAAAAAAATGTGATTTTAATCTCTCATTAAGGACTAAAATAGGTATTATTGTTTAGATGTAATGAATAAAAATTTATAACATTTTTATAGGAACTAAAAGTAAGATTTTGAGAAACTAAACATATTTTAGATTTCTTTTTCATTTTAGGTAAAAAAATTTGTTTTGATTGATGAGTTTTGATTAGAAGACAATTTAATCAATTTAATTTATAAATATTGAGAATTTTGAACAATTTATGTAAAACTGACAGGAGATCAAATCCCACACGAATCAACTTAAAAAAAATTAAAAATACAATTAAATCTTATTTTTAGTTTATTAAGATAATTTAATAGTAGTTTAAAATAAATCCTTGTAAAGTAAACAACAACAATAAATAATCTCAAATGAAAAATATAATTACAAAATTAAAACTTAAATAAAACAACAAGCCTCAATGATACTACATAATTCAATCTACATGCCGGAGAATATATATTCATGTAAAATTTACTTCAACATTGAACCTTTCACATTCATTTGTGATTAACAGATAACAGCAAACATAGAGAGCCAGATGCTAGAATTCGAGGAATCAACTGAACTTAACAGACTAGAGATTGAGGAGAGTGAAAACAAAGTATTGGAGTTTGAGGGCCAAATGGAGAAGGATCGAAATGAAGGGCTATTCTTTAAGAACCTTGGACAGAAAGCACCTGTTGATAAGGCAAAACCCAGGGAGGAGGTGGAAAAGATCAAAGATGTGAACATAGAAAACAATGGTAGCAAAACCAGGAAAAATGTTTACCTCTTCTTCATTGGCTTGCTGACTTTTGGACTAGTTGATTCTATTACCTCATCCTCAGGTGCTGATTGGAAAAAAGTTGCAGTTCTAGGAGGTATTCTCGTGGTCTTATTTTCTCTATTCATCAATGAAGAAAACAAGGACGGCAAGAACAACTAACAATGAAAAAAGCTCAAGTTCATTTTCAGTTTGATCAAATAAGAAGTTTCTCGGGGAAAGACATTGTGAATAGCTATTGCATGATTGCATATATGGCCCCAGGTGAGAGCTTACAACTTGGACTTTGATACATCAACCCGTGTGCTTGGGCATCAACTACAGCTCATATATTGATCATATCATCACAATATTGTCCAGATTTTGAGTAACTAATTACCATGAGATGCTGCACAAATGCAGAATTTCTGTAAATCTCATGTTGATACAGAAAATATGTACATAGCTTTCATGTGCATCATCATCATCATGGCTATTACAAATGTGTATTTAGAAGCACAATGTGTCTCTAAATCTTTCTATTATATAATCAGAAACCATAGGAAGTCAAGGTCATATTCTTTCTTCACAAATTAACAAAGAGGTGTACTGCATGGAAACAGGGCAGTTTAGTGATTTCCTCCCCTAATATTCTAAATAGCCAATTGGGATGATAAGAGGGGGAGGGAGGTGGATGGAAGAGAGATAAAATGATAAAGGAAAAGAAAGATAGAGAATGTAACAAATGTGATAAATGATGTGAATATGTGATGAGAAATGAAAGAAATGAAATGAGGTGTAAAGAATATAGAAGAGAAAATATGTATATGTTAACTGAAACTTTTCTCCAATGACGAGTTGCTGATTATATGTCAAAAAAAACTTTGATTATTTCATATCAATTTATTTTTCACCATCTTTTATATGGTTAAAAAGATCTGCTTTTATTCAGGATTGTTTCTTAAGAAGGATATCCGTGAGAAACCAAAAACTAGATCCACTATTATTCTCTTTCTTTTCTTTATCTGTTGGATGATTGACATTTTCTAGAGAATAACCGAGTATAAGAAAATATAATAGATTTTTGGTGTTTAAAGTAACTAATTATAGTATAATACAATTTGCTGATGTTAAAATTGAAGGGTCCACCTCCTGTTGTACATAGTAAATCAGGCATAAACCCAAAGTGCAGAAGTTGATGTTACAATCCAAGGGCAATATCAATCTTCTTGCTTTGACAATCAACTAGTCTTATCAGATAATATATGTTTTCTACCCTATATCCAGCATTTCCTCATGCAATGCTCTCAACATCTTTCTGCTCTACATAATCCATTTATAAGGATTATTACAGGACATAGAAGATGGAAGGAATATTTGATGCCAATTTCTCTCCAAAGAATTTATTAGTAATCAGTAGTGTCATGTTTTCAATCACCTGCTTGTGGGATCAATTTACATAAACATAATTCAATGAATAACCCTTTCCTCAATTTCCATAGGATATTAACAGTGTAGCTAGCTAATGCATATGGTGACATGTAGTGTAAGTTCATGAAATTAAAAGTAGCTAGCTAATGCATATAAACAACGGATATTTTATTTAGTTACCCCAAATCATAACAAAACGCATTAAACCCAATTTCTCTAAATGTGTAACTTGTTTCTTGTTCAAAACATGAAAAATAAGGAATGTGAGAATCCTAGTGACAATACTCGAGTTAGAAGAATAGTAATGAATTTTGATAATCTTGAAGCTTACAGAAAAGCTATCTCTCATCCACTAGCATCAGCTTAGTGAAAGAGGATATAGTATGCATGAGGTCATGGATTTTTAACATCAGTATCCTTTTTGTAACAAAAAAAAGATCAAAAATTACTTCTAAGCATGTAAATTTTACCTTGGCACACAGCATTGGCTATCCTCTGAGGTGTTGCTTGTGGGCTTGTGAGTTGTGACTTGAAGTTAGTTAATCCTTAGTCATAGACTTCTCACTGCTTCATGTTAAGCAGGGCAAAGTTCATGCAATAGGACTATAGTTGGAATATATTAGAGGGAGTATTCAATGGCCCCTCCAAAGTAAAGGCCCAAATCAAGGAAGCAAGGAAATATAATAAGCTTCCTCGCAAGTATATAGGACTCCGAGAAAGCTCCTCTACATTGAATTTGTCTTTAAGTAAAGGAACGTGTCTTCTTAATTTTGTTTTTTGGGTGCAATGTCCTCTTTGAAGTTTAATGGGCTTTCAGAGAGTAAAGTCTTTATATCAATCGCTTCAGAGAACTTTTCAACTCTGCAATTGCAAAACGATTTTTTTTAAAAAAAATAGAAACTAACAATTACTTTGTCGTAAAAGTCATCACACTTGCAAGGATTATTCCACTAAGGAACTTGAAAAAAAAGTTCAGATTCTTTTTAAAAAATTATATGACATTAATTACACTATTTCAAAAACTTTCATATGGAGTGAAACGGGTCAGGTCATTTGTTATTACTAAGAATTAGTTTTAACAAGTATTTGCAGGGAGAGAAAATAAAACAAATTAAAGAAATCAAATGAATTAAACTTCTCAATTCTCACATTGGTTAAAGTTAACTTTTGTACCTCATTTTGTTTAAAAAAAATAGTCAATTTAACTTCACCATAAATACTTATAAATTTATACGAGATCAAATATTTATTTCAATTGAAAAAATATCATAGTCAAAAGTTTGTCTAAATTAACAATGCAATAAATATTACAAACAGTAGTTATCAAGTTTGACTTAAATTCTTCTAAAAAGAAAGTTTGACTTAAATTGGTTCATAATTCATAGCCATTTTAAGATGGGGGTAAGATTGGTAATTGGGTCAAATTATTGTCAAGAACCATATTTTGAGAGTTTTGACCACTTCATGAGGACATAAATTATGAACAAAATTTATAAATTTTCTTAAATGTTTTTAATTAAGATCGGAGTTATTATATGTAATAAAAATTTGTATTAAAGATCAACATAGAAATATTGACATAAATTTTTAAATCTGGTTAGAAAACAATACTTTTTATTGTGTATAAAAAATTAAGGAAAGAAAATACCACCTCAATTCAAGTAGAAAAAAAATTTGAATTTAAAGATGACTCCCATACCTCAACGTTTCATGTGTAAAACATTATCTTATTTTACTTGATCAATCCCTTAGAATGAAAAACAATACTAAAAGTAGATAAAAAAAAACAACTTAATTTTTGTCTTCACATTATATATCATAATGTTAAAAAATATGAATAATATATTTTTTGACACACTTTTTTAATATATTTTTTTATTAGTTAATAAATATAAACTTCACATTTTATTTAATAATTATTTCATTATCTTATATTTTTTAATAAATCTTAACTAATAATAAAGAATTTAATTATCTTATATTAACAATATAAAATAATTTTATATTACTATTATTTAATCATAACTTATTATGAATATAACTTTTAAAATAATTATTATAAAAATTAATAAATTCATTTTACATTCATTGGAGTTTGAGTATACCCGTGAAGTTATTCCCCTGAGCCCTGCGAATAAATAAATTATCAGAGAGGAGAGACAAGTGTAAAACCACTGACAATTACCTTCCAACTTAGTCAAGTTGGACGTGCCATTTTGAGCCATGACCCTTTATTTTTTTTTTATTATGTGTATTATTATTTTTTTTCAAAAATGCTTTTCTTACATCTTTTTTACACTACCCCACACACCCCTTACTTATTTCCACCGTAACTTGCTTTCTTTATGACGGAACTTTCGTTGGAGCAAGGAGTGTCATGTAGAGATGTTTTCCTCCTCACTTTGTTGACTTCTGTAGCAAACGCGGTGATAATGGAGCTTTTTACAATTTGTATTGAAAAGAGAGAAAGCAAAGCACCATATATAAGACTTGGTAATTGAAATTGGGACGATTTTATTCCTCCAAAATCCTTGTGGGTCATGCATTTATCTTAATTCTTGAGCAACAATCATTAACTTCTAATTTATGTCTATATGATGGGATTTGAGCTTCATGCAGAGTTCATCTTTAAAGTGCTTCTTTTTTGGACTTATTTGTCACTGCCTTCCCAGTTTGCTAGGTTCGTGTAGAAATAAATTGCTTCAATCTTTGCTACGTTAGTTAGCATGTGAAATACAATGCAACTTCATTAGCGAAAAGTCGAAAACAAATATGTGTACGTACGATAATAATAACCAAACTTTTTCCCAATATGGTAAGATACATGGATCAAAGGCGTCATGATTGAACAAAATCAGGTATCGAGATAAATGACAAATCTACGAACAACTTTTTTAAGTAAATGAAAAAAAAATAAAAATTCTGGGGGAATATAATATTTAATGATTTTATAATAACTTTCACTTTCTGAGATCACCCAGGTAAAAACTGATAACTGATGTAACTGTGGAGAATGAATTGACAGGTATGCAATTATAAAACACAAACTATTTGAAAATAGTGATTTTGGGATTGTATATAGAAAGTGATATGCGTTTTAAATATTTTATGTAAACAAGAAGTTATTTTTCGTTTTGGACAATTATAAGAATATATTTCTTTTAAAAGGTAATATTAATTTCAACTTTTAATAATAGTCATAAAGGCTACTCAAAGTAATTTCTTAAAATAATAAGAAATGTGATTTCTTTTGAAGATTTTATTTTATTTTTCATATATTTAAAAAAATACTAAAATATTTTAGAATAAAAGTGATTTTCGTGAAAAAAAATTATAACAAATGGACTCGGAAACATTTTCCCGAACACAGACGAAAATTATTTTTAACAAAAATTCTATTATAATGTTTTTTAGAAAAATATCATATTGTTAATAAAGGCATTAATATAAGTATTTTAAACATCTTGTTTTTGGTAACAACTCCTTTGTACAAGAATTCACCATAATGCACTTATTTACTATCGAGGTTTATTTGATTGTATAACTAATACTCTGATTCGGTACCATACAAGTAAAATAAGGTTTTATACATATTGATATTATTTCTTTTATATATATATATATATATATATAGATCAAGTTTTACTTAAATATATATTTCTTTTTTTAAAATTCTCGTTCAGTTTACTATTATCTACACAAAACATAACTACCAAAAAAAATATGATTATTTTATCATAAACTTTCTACCATAACTTAAAAATAAATAAAATATCAAATTATAATAAATCTTTACCAAGTACAACTATGTTTTTTCTTTATCACTAAACACATGAATCATCCAGTGAGAATTGTTAATAGATGTAATCTCTATCTAAAAAACACTTTTTTTTTGTTAACATAATTTAATGATTAATTATTTTAAAAGAAAACATATCAAGATGCCATAAAATCCGTCACATAATCAGATTACCCACCATATTTCCTTGTACTCATTTTTGAAAATAAGAAGAATCTGATAAATCCTTGACAAACTCACCATCAATAGTTTGATCTAGAAAATAGAATTCCAAATTTACAAATCAATCTAAGTTAAAGATTTGTAATCCTCATTCCTCTATTTAAATTATAAAATAACCATATTTAAAGCTCATTGATTTTCACATTAGAATATCCAAAATATAATTATACATAAATAAACATAAAAGAAGAGGATAAATTATGAGGTTGGACCGACAAATCTCACATACGCAATTGTTTGTTCAGTTGGGACCGACCCATGATTTGCCTTTCCCTGTAGTTCTCGAAGGTCGGCAATTCTCTTCTTAGAAAACTGATTTGAGGCATCCAAAATCTGCTTCCCTCAATCTGTGCATGTCCAGAGAAGAAAACTTGTCCCAAGAAATAATATTCTAATACAAGGAAACAATTGAAAATTCCCAAAGAATCTCAACTGTACAAGTTATAAGAGTTAAAACCATATATAATATAAAAAGGATTTAAATGTGATTTTGGTAAGAGGAAATAGATGTAATTTTTTTATATTAATCATGCACAAAAATTTTACTTTTTTAAGATACACACATTTTATTATTATTTGGTAAAATTGATTTTGTCTCTAAATTTTAATTTGACTAAAAAAACTTTTATCATTATAGTATAAATATAAAATATTCACTGATTTTATTGATAAATAATTTTTATAAAAAATATCTAACTAATCACCTTTTTTTTTATCTATAAAGGTTACTCCTAAGACTCAACTTAAAGGATGCAAGTTCAATTCTTTTCATACCAATGTAATGGTAATTAATTTGACTAGAATTGATTAAAATAAAAGTAGCTTTTAAGTTGGATTAGAAGATTTACACTGAGTTCAGTAAAAAAAAAAAAAAAAGATTTACACTAAGTTCATATCAAACTTTCTTTCGAGATAAAAATTATTCAAACTTATATATCATTTCACTTTAAATTTTTTAACGAAAATTTAATTCGAAATAAATTTTTCAATTCTCATTTAAACACATTGGATTTACATTAAATCATCCACAACCCTGTTAAAATATCAACTAACGTACTTATATATCTATATATATATATATATAAGTTTACTTCGAAACCAATTTTAATCAAAATGAATTCTATTTAAAATTAATTTCGTTACATAGAGCAGATAACTACAATATTTTGTGAATAAAAAAAAGATCGAAAGAGGTAAACACCTGCTATACTTTCTAATATTTCTATACTAAAAATACCCCTTTGCACCATCAAGTTTCAGTTGACGTTGACCTCACATATCAGTAGCATTAATATTCCTCAAGTTTCAAGTCAATCAGTAGCTCCAACACAGAATCTGCAAAATTGTTCTTCTTTTACAAACATGGAGGGCCAGCTTTCTGCACTCTTATCCCTATATATTCTTTTACTGTTGTCTTGTTCCTGTTAACACCCTCCTTATGTCCACTCACTGTTCATTGTCTCAGTAAGCCCAAATGCAAGTGTCTTAATCTTAAGGTCCATCGATTTCCTTGATCACTAGAACGCCACTACAATTAATTATGGTCACTTTCCACATCAGTGAAAATGTTGTAACTTCTCATAATGGCTTGTACCCTTAATACAGAAACGCCAAAAGGTTTCAAGACCCCCTTTGTTAAGTTGAATCTCGGTAGATCTCTTCACTACAGAAAATTTTCAAAGCTCTAAATTTTCCTTAGTGGACATAGGTATGTTGATATGAGTTGATGTTTTATGGGGACCATGGTCTGGGCTAAGTCACATGTAATAAAGTGTGATTAATTGATGCCAAAGGGAAAAAGGATCGACCAGTTATCATGTACTCAAAACTACAACTCATGACAAAGAGCAATTGCAGGTGGCATGAGCCCACCTTGTAACCACTTTTGCAGGAATATAAAACATGCCAAAATTCAGGTTAAATGCTCCCAAGTTATAACCCTTCCGATCCTACGCCAATCAGCAAAGCTTTTGTAACATAAAGACAGAAAAAGAAACCATATCAAGTCCAAAGATAAAGCATATTTTGAGTGGCGCCATGAATCTAGCCACATGTCCCATTCTTTTTCTGGCAAATTAAAGAAAGTAAACATGGTGTGTGAAGGAAGAGATTTAAGTCACTATTCACTAACGCCAGCGGCAGCATTGAGCAAAAGAAGAAACACTAAAAACTCTGGTTATTAAGAGTAAACTGAAGAAGCATGCTGTAACCAACCAACCATCAAGAAGAATAATAATAGTAATAATAATACATACGGCATGTGTGGTTTACACAAGAAATGCAGAGCAAAATTAACAACATCAAACCAAAAGAACACCTTATGGATTTTCTTCCATGTCAATACAATCCAAGCACACTTCTTGCAATAGAATGTGCCTGATTTGACCTACTTTTCACAGACCCATTTCTTCTGCTCCCCCTCATTGGAGTCAAGTAAAACCTCAAGAGACCATTGTCAATGTTGTTTGGAGAGTACCTTGCACTCCTATTCCTCTCCAACACAAACTCATCCTTCCCCTTCTTCCCATTCCCATTGCCCTGAACACCATTCTTCCTGAAACCCCCAAACCCCCCACCACCATTCCCAATCCCCTGAGCATTCCTCCAACTCACACTACTATTGCTCCTCAACATCCTCCCATTAAAACCACCAACACCACCTCTACCATCGCCACCCCATGACTCCGAATACGACCTCTCCACCCCATTCACCCGGCCATACCTATCCTCATCCTCATCCTTGTTCCCACCACGCCGGTGAATAAAACCCCAGATGCTCCACCGCCACCGCCGCCCCTTCTTCCCTCCCTTCCCATTCCCATTCCCGTTACCATCTCCATTCCCAATGACACCCACATCAAACATCTTCTCAGAACAGCAATCCTCCCTCATCGAATTCGACCCAAATTCACGATCATTAAACCCCATTCTCACACCCTGCACATAATCCACCCCAGCAGGAGCCACCGTAGCATTCACATTCACATTCCCATTCCCATTCCCATTCCCATTCCCATTCCCATTCACATTCACATTCACATTCACACCACCACTCCCATTATTACTCAACTCATCCACCTCCAAACTAACACTCTTCCTAACCGAACTCGACTTATCAAGACTCTTCCTCCTCCTAGAACCCGAATCAGAGTAATACTCCCTAGTCTGCGCATTCCCTCCAGGCACATTCTCATCTTCATTCAAACACCCTTCCACAGGTATATGTGTATCAGTCCTCGTAACATGGTTCACCGGCACCGGTGCATCCTCCACCACCGACAACATCGTCGGCATCCTCGGAAACGTGTTCCGTCCGACCAAATACCCATCCCACGACGCCCTAGGCTCCTCTATCGAATACCGCGGATCGTCGAACGACATCCGCCCTGCGTCCAGCGAAAACCGCCCGGCGTCCAGCGAGAAGCGCGGATCGGTGTCGCACGACCGCCGCCCGAACCCGTAGTCAGCGATCTCCGATTGCGTGTCGCGGAATTGCCGGCCGATCGGCTTCTCCACCGGAAGCGCACCGTTTCGCCTCTTCTTCGCCTTCTGCTTCTGCCGCCACTTCTGCAACTTCTTGCTGAAAACCGAAGCCGCGGAGAAGAAGCTTCCCGCAAGTTCCTTAAAGTCACGCGCTTTCTGCTGCTTATTTTGAGAAGAATCAAGGTCGATGTGGTCCTTCATTGTCCTCAACTCTTCTTTTTCTTCAACAATAGCAACAAGCTCTTCTTCTTTGTGTATCTCTTCTTCTTCAACTTCAAACTCTTCTTCCACGATTCCGTTCACATTGGGCGTGGGCTCCTCCAAAACCCTAATTTCGTCGTCGTCGCCGTCGTCGTCGTGGTTCTCGTCTTCTCCTTCTTCCTCAGCTTGGCCTTCGTGTTTGTCTCTTAGTTCCTCTTCAGGTTTTTCCTTTTTGGAGGGAACTTCACGGTCAGGCTCCACGACACGTGGAGGATTATCGTTTTTGGCGTTTAGTGTGGTGGCGTCTTGGTGGAAGAGGTTGGAGAGGGTGTTACGGACTCTGACGTCGCAGGACTTGCGTTGGGGTTCGAAGGAGGTGGAGAAAGGTTCGTTTTTGGAGGCGGAGAAGGATTTGGTGCGGCGGAGCTCCGGGAGGGGAGGGCGGAAGAGGGCTTTAATGGCGGCGGCGGCGGAGGGTGGTTTCCGGGAGGAGGAGGAGGAGGAGGCGGTGTTGTTGTTGTTGGGGTCGAGGAGGGCGAGGCGTTCGCAGAGGCATGAGGGACAGAAGCCGGTGAAGGCTTCGTTGGGGTGACGGGGGCAGGAGGTGGAGGGACGGTGGGGCTGCGGCGGTTGGGGAGGATTCATAAGTGGAGAGTGGAAGAAGTTTGAGGTTGGGTCATGTTATGAGTGAAATGAAGAGAGATAAGAGAGAAAAAGAAGAAAATTGAGTGAGGGAGTGTGTGTGAGAGAGGGGTGATTTGTCTGTGTGAGAGGATGACAGGGAAAGAAAGAGAGAGAGAGAGTGTGAGAGTGATGTGATGATAGTGAGAGGGTGTCAAGGTTGGTGGAACTGTTTGGTTCCCAGGGACAGCGAGAAAACAAAAGTGTCGTGACAGAAAATTAAGGTTTATACTTGGTTCCGCTAGTGGAATAATAATGTGGAATCTGAAATAAAATACTATACTATGATTTTTGTATATGCAATAAAATACTTTCCATTGATGGATATGCTCATATGCAATGTGAAAAGGAAAGAAAATCTAGGGTTGGAATTTCTTCTCCCTGCATTTAAGTGAAACTATATTTTACAAGAGAAAGTGTATTGTTAATTACTTCCTCTTAATTCTTTTTTTAAACTTTGGTTGTAAACTAAGAAAGGTTTATTTATTTATTTATTTCATTTTTATATTATAAAAAGTAATTATTTTTAAAATATAAGAATTAAATGAATAATTAAATTAATATTCTTATTTAATATTTTACAACTTTATACAACTTTAATTATAGTGTATATGGTATGCTAATGATTAGGTCTTTTAAAGGAATAATATTTCTTATGAATGCAAATATCTCTATAAAACACTATTAATATTTTATTACAAATGTTTTATGAAAATTAAAATTATCAATTTGTTCTCTTAATTACTCTTCTATATGTAAGGATATAATTGAAAAATTATACTCCCACTTCATAACTATATCTTGAATTTTAAAACAATCCAAGTTTTGAAACAAGAATAAAATACTAAACCAAATAGAAGAGTATTAATTAAAAATTACGCATTTAAGTGTTTGTTTATTTTTAATTGTCGTGAATATAAATGGCAAATAGCACGTTTTTTTCTTGATATAAAATTGCACATTTTTTTAGTTATGAAACTCTGAAGATGTGAAATTTTATCACTGGCAAAGGCAGCAAGTGTATAACCGTTTACATAAATAAACAATAAATTCAGGGTATCATATATATTTATCTAACTACACGTACGCGCGCGCGTTTTAACAGTAATTTTTTAATTATCCTCTCGTTATTATTTAATATAGTATTAGTATTAGTAATTTCTCTGACTTGGTTCCTTTATGTTTTGTTTGGTTTGCTGCTTTTACTTTAGGTGTGGAGTGTGAAGTTCTATGGGGTCAGAACTTGTCACTATTTACAGAAAATAAACATTGAGAGGTTGTTGTTTTTACTAAAGGTGATGGAGATTGGGGATTGTGCCTTTTGTTGTATCATTTTTGTTTTCTTATGTTTTTCTTTTTTTCAATTTATTGATAATGAATTCAAAGAATTTTAGCCATTAATGAAAATATATATTCCTTTCTGCATTTTTCTCAATGACCCTGATAGTAGCTTGAATCAATTTTAGCTATCAATTATTGAAACATGTCTTAGTATAAGTTTTTTAATTTATTTAAAAAATGATTTTTAATTTATACACAAATTAAATTAAATTTATAAAAAAATTTCTAAAATTATTTTTGAACTAGTCTATCTAAACATATATAATATAAAATGAATTTAATTATCATATATTGTCTCAGTAAAAAGGTTAAAACGCAAATCAATCATAAATTATTTTAGATTAATTTTTAATATAATTATTATACAAGTTAATAAACTTGTTATACATTGTAGTATGTGATTAAATAACAATTAATTAATTCATTTTAATTCAACTCATATATAATATACTTATATTAATAAATAAATAAAAATAAATGATATTTTATTAGAAGTTATATTGGAGAATGTACATTATATCAACTTTAAAAGTTTCAAAATAAAATATCTAATATTCATTTTTATGATATCTCACTTAAACTGCATGACCATATTCATATTTTTTTCCAACAAAATAATTATTGATTTTAGTTTATAAATAGGAGAAGAGACCCTAACAAAATGTTTAATGTAAACAAACTAATAGGGTGCCCTTTTGGTAATCAAGATCTTAAAAAACAAAGAAAAAGCTTCAAAACATAAATTAAGATTTTTTTTTTTTCTCTAGCTGGGTGAAAAAAATAAATTTGGAGGTCCCCATTTGACCCATGGACCAGTTGTACAATCTATAGGCCCATTTGTACAATTGTATAATGTAATGTAATTCAATATATGTATGATAAGAAAAATAAAAAAGGAAGAATGTTTTGTGTTCCTTACATTAATTTTCAGCCCTCCTACTCAACATCTTATTTATCCCAAAATAATTTTGTTATTGATTTGGAATTTATAACTGGACGATCCATTTCAAGATCTGAGTTGTCTTTCTTTTTTGGGACCATATTTTTGTCTGGTCACCAAGTGCACGAGCACACAAATAATCATAAAAACAGTATATATGACCACACCACACACCATCGTAGGCACGAGGACTATATCATAGGACGTTAGGACCAGCAAAGTGCTTATACATCGCAATCTTATCAATAGACCTAACCAAACTAAGGTGGTCTCTGTTTTTTCACCATTTCTCACCCAAATTCCAACAAAACCAATAACATAATAAGACTACTAATCAAGTGTAACTAATTTTATCATTAGTTTGATTTCAAAATTTATATATAAAAAATATATATTAAAATAAATTAGTCCATTAAATGCATCTTTATATAGATTAAAAATAATTTTATTCAAGTTAAATAAAACTATTGTAACTAACAAGATTTTTTTTCTTAATATTTAATACAGCTATATATTGAAAATTTAAATTTAAAAATATTAGTTAAATTATAATGAGTAGTAATATAAATTAGTCTTTGTCACTGTATCAATTCATATAAAAAAAATACTAAGAGGATGTGTCATTAGCAAACCATAAGTTATGACTCAAGGA
The DNA here is from genome assembly GCA_026544285.1 of Pachyrhizus erosus. Classification (NCBI taxonomy): domain Eukaryota; kingdom Viridiplantae; phylum Streptophyta; class Magnoliopsida; order Fabales; family Fabaceae; genus Pachyrhizus; species Pachyrhizus erosus. The sequence continues at coordinate 28,078 of JAMLFT010001364.1, forward strand.
CACCCTCTTTGTGTTGCACATGCATTTCTTTCTCTTTGTATATCCCTCCTTATTAAAGTTATTTTTTCTCTTTTTGTTTCCTACATCGTAATATTTTTATCCCTTTCTTCTTGTTTCATAGGGATGGTTTTAATTTTCAGAAATTCATGTCAAGAGAAACAGTGAAAGTAAAATCACGCCATCACATTGAGGTTTCAAGAGAGAGAAAGAAAAAAGACTCCTTCTACCTAATACCCCCTGTCCTTTCTCATATTTCATTGTCTTTCTTTTTTTTTTCTTTCCTTTTCTTTGTTTTTTTACCCTGTCTTTTACATTCATTTCCCCCATTTCAAGTTCCTTTTTTTGTTTTTTTGTTCTTTTTTCTCCAAACAAAATCCTTACTATGAATTTCCCACTTGGCTCTATTTTGTGAGCAAATTAACTATATCCATGGTGTTTTGGGAGTATCATTTGTAAAGTATGAATTATGATTTAACCTATATATTGCAAATTAAATTAATGTTTTTGTATCCACGGACACATAGTTTCTCATAATATTTATTTTTTACTTATTTTTTCAATTTTTTTATTTTTTTATTTTTCTCATTTTTTAGTTATTATTATTATTATTAATTAAATACTACTAAAATTATTATTGGTATCAAATGTAATCTACACAAATACATTGATCAATATATTCGTTTTATGAAAAACAATATACTTTTACTTTTATGTAAAAAAAATGGCAAACTTTCACCTATTTTTTCGAGTATATGGGTAGATAGAAAAAATAATTAAAAGAATAAATAGATAGTGATAGACGTAATAAATGATTTGATGAAAATTAGAAAGAAAACAAATAAATTATAGTAACACCTCATGTATTTTACTTAAATTTCAAGAGACATCCCTCCTTTTTATCAACATATAAAAATTTTCCTAACATGTAGTTTCCATTACAATGACACCTTATATGTCTTAAACGATATTAACTCTATTTGGTTTAGTAATCACACGATTGACACATGATTGCTAACTATTTTTTATTCCAAAAACACTCACTCTCATCTCATTTTCTTCATTAGAACAGGTACATTATAGTGTCTCCACTAGTATGTATATACGACCCCTTATGTGACTCATTGGAGGGGAACTGCAAGAGGAGCAATTCCATAGTGGGAGTCACAATGGTAGTAACGATAGTGGAGGATGTCATCACCAGAGGTTTCGACATGGAGCATAAGATTGCAAACATGTGGTTGAAATTGATGAGGCTTGGATGTTGGGTCGCCAAAGCAACTTGTTAGGAGCCACTATAGTTAATCTTAGAGGTAAACACAAAGGAAAGATGATTGACAATCCATATCTAAAATGAGAGAAAGGTATTGCGTGTAATTTTTGAAAAATATAAGAAATACATATGTAATATATATAACATAAGATATTTGAGTGTAATTATATTATTAGGACATAGATGTATTCAACTTTTAAAATTAATTATAATTTAATGTCATTAAATGAGAGATGTCAAATAAATACTTTTAAATAGATAGATATTTTCATAAATTCAAATAAAACATAAGAGATGTTATTGTAATTTGCTCAAAGAAAATAAAAATAAAATAAAAGATTAAAAAAGTAAATATATAATAAATGATTAGATGATATAATTAAATTATGGTTTGAAATACAAAATCATGTTCTAAACACAATTCAATCACAAATTTTTTTAAAATGTTATGTGCAAATAAAACTCGGTGTATATTCTCCAAACAAAAAGATGAGGGTTTTGCAATCTCAGGAAAAAAAATCTGATGAATTTTTTAAACAAAAAATTGGTAATATTTTTTCTCATGTGAAACTACAAAGCATTTGGAGAAACTATCATCTTGTGCCATAGTCCTTGTTGTGTTTGTATCTATGTCATTGCCAAAGGGCAAAGATGTTTTGCCTTGTGTGGGTAAAAGAATGGGACACAAGGTTTAGTGTGGTTTGCCATTTTACACTTGGCAAAAATGGGTACCTAGGATACTGTTACAAAAACTAGACAAATTAATGAGCCAAGTCCCACACTCAGAAAGAAAACTGGCACCCTTCAAAGCATAATGTGAAAGGTCTAAAATTCCCCAAAATAGCAATTTCAAAAAGGATGCATGCTTTATCCAAATATAAACTCTAACTTCCTAAATGGCAAACTCATCCATGCCAACTTTCAGCATGAGAAAATTTCTTACCTTATTGTTTCTAACCACGTTCTAACAATAATTGACCTTCCTTAACTTTCGCTTCTTTTCATTTTAAGTATCTCTTGACCCTTTCATTGATGTGTTAGAAAATGAATATGTGATTTAAGTTTCAAATATATTTTTAATCTCATAAATTTAAGTTAATGTTATTTTTATTTTTTAAATTTTAATTTTTTAATATATCAATTTCAAGAAATGATTTTTTAATCTCTCCTGTAATAAAAAATCATTATAAATTTGTGCGTCCAAACTTACAAAAAATTTAAAAGAGCTAAAAAGACTAATTTTTAAAATTTAGTAACTAAATAAATTTAAATTAGACAACTAAAAATAAATTTAAGTTAAAATTAAAATAAATAGCTCATTTATATAATTATACATTCTAAATTCTCTAATAGAATACTAACATTTTTTTTAAAATGATTGAGGTATTGTTTGAGTACTATTTATCAACGTTAATAAATGATACTCAAACAATATAATCAAATTAAACAACATTTATAGTGATGCTTTTGCATGTCTCTCCTTTTAATCTAAAATTTTTTAACTGTTGTCAAATTTCATACTTATCAAAATAATTTATTGAAAATAATTAAAATTTTGAAGATATAACTATATCTCCAATAAATATGGGTATTACATCTATAAAATTAACTTTTATAAAAGTATTTACTTGAAATTTATATAGTTGATTCTAGAAATTATTTTAGCTTAACATAACCTCAAACGATTAAAAAAATTTATGGCAAACTAGTTTCTTTACGAAATAATTCAAATAAAACTACTTGGAAGGTAGAAATAGAATTATACTTCAAAATCTTCTATATATGTCCCTTTCTCTTATATGAATTACAAAATTAGAATAATTACTTTGAATGGAAACGTTTCTAGTTGTTATTATTTAACAAGAACATTTTTAGTTATTTTTCTTTAATGATAGTATTTGTAAGAATTTTTCTTAATTTTTTTCTTCTTTTGATGTATCATTTTTAATATATTTAATTTTAACTTGAATTTTAATATT
>JAMLFT010001365.1:0-31290 GCA_026544285.1 Pachyrhizus erosus
TTAGATTTCAATTAAACTTAATTAATATGTATAATTTTTAGCATCAAAGAACATAAAGTAAAATAAATTAAAAGTATAAAAATACCAAAATTTCAATAAAAAAAAATATAAAATTAAGTAAAATTGACATTTAATAATGATAAATAATTCAATCAATATCTTCACTTTAATAAAAAATAAGTCATATCTTATTAATTCATTTCACAACATATTAAGAATATAAAAAAATTAATAATTAATATATTTAAAAATAATTATATATTTATAATGATTAAAAAATAGTATCGTTTATTTCTTATATATAAAAATAAGATAATATTAAACAAATGTGTAATATACTCCAAACATATTCATGAGTTAAATTTTAATTAACTAAATTATTCAACATCAAGTTACTATAAATATGTAATTTTTTAAAACTTTAGCACTAATAATTTGTCTAAGCTGAAGAGGTAAATTAAACAAAACGCACATAAATTGATTCGATACCATCAACCATATACAAAGTAGTATTAAATCATGTCAGCTCACGGGAACCTAAAACGTGGGCGTATACATAACACTCAAACTGAATCGCATAACTACTTAAGCTACTGTGCCTTGGATTCTAAAGCTTCGTAGATACAGAAAAAATAAAATTAAAAAAAAAAAATAGGACAAATAAGAAGGGAAAGGTTAGAGTTGTCTATGAGCCAAGGAGATGAAAATAGTATCATGATAACTGAAGGGCCCACGAAGAACAAAAATGTGCTTCATCCCACATATTTACTAAACAAACAAAACTGTAGCTAATTGATTAAGCAATGTTTGTATTTCTAGCTGTAATTTTAGTTGGTATACATTATTACTTACTTTAAACCGAAAATACTGACATTGATGCCTGGCCCTTTAATGCAATTCTTCCGCCATTTTTATCTTCGGTTATGAGCTAAATAACTAGATAAATATACATTATTATCTCTTGCTTTTAATTTTTTTATTTATTGACAAGTCATTAAATTTAAAAGATCATCACGTTAGTTTTTTTTTTTTTTTCAATTTTGTCATTAAATTAACTTTTTAAAGATAAAACATCATCAAATTAATCATTTGTAAAGATTAATATGAAGATAAACAAAATCTTTAAAAACTATTTTGATGAATTAAATCTTACAAAACTTGGGCTCTTGCAGGATCTTCCTTCTTGACAGTTTACTTTATTCGAGTTATGCCAGATCCACATTAAAACCTTCCTTTTTCTATTATGCACAGCATTTGGTCATTTTCAAAGGGCAAGGGAAATTAGGATTTTAAACACTCCAAGAAAGCTGAATCCGATTGAAAAATTGAATCAATTATGGACCTTGTTTCTAAGGGTTGCTAGATTTACACTGGACATTAAGGAGATAGGACAGACCATTTTCTACTGAAAAAAAAAAATTGTAAAAGAAAGTGCCAACCAGTACTCATAAATATTGCAGCAGGAAAAAGCAAGACATTGTGCCGGATGCACCCCTCTAGTATTGCTGATAGTGCCTGGAATACAGATAGAAAATCTCAACTACGTACAAAAAGAATTAAAAGGAAAAAAAGAAGATGAGCAACATTCTAATGTTCATTTCCAATTAAAAATATAGAGAACCGGTAGTCACCATTTCCTCTTCTTCCTAGTGCAATAACTTTGCTCGTATATTTTGTTGACGACATGGACGAATCAAATAACGTCGACAATGCTCCATCATCATGGTATAGAAAATCAACTTTCTTCATTAGAAATTATAAAACAGTTTGATCTATTCGTGTGAAATCTACAGCATCATACAGCACCATAAATCTTTCTCCACAATAGCAAAATATTGAAATTTCAAATCACTCTCCTTGAATCATACGCAGTAGTAAGATGGTCCTACAAGCATAAAACAACATGATCAAGTGCGTCAACCAAAAACTAGACAAGTATTCTTAAAACTATAACTTGACGTGTGAGGAAAAATGTATTATTTTTTATAATTGATAACTGTAAAATGAGGGTCACAATATATACCGCTTTGACAATAAATGCTGGCCTAGAATTATGGGCAGAAAATTTGGTCTTATTACTACAAATAAGGAAATCAGTCCTAAGTATATACAATGAGGAAACAAATCTAATTGAATCTGTACGAAAATAAACAAAAGGAAATAATGATAATAATATGAGCTACTAGTAGTAGCCTACTACACTAATATCAGACGATCCAGTTTATCAAATTCAAGCTATAGTTTCTATAAAGCAGAAACAATGACCTGACAAGGTAATTGTTCATCCTGGCAGATATTTAAGGTGTTCATTCAATTATGAATTTTTTATGACATCTACAATTCCACATAAAGGGCTTGTCAACCAAGCAAATGACTTGTTTCTCAAAATAAATCACATTCAAATGATTGAATTCCACTCAAGCTGAACAAGTTTGGATTCTTCAAAGCAAACAGACAATTAATGGCAGATCATTACAAGTAAATTCCAGGAAAGTAAATAAATTATTTACTCCTAGACTTACCGATATAAAATCAAATGCTTTAGTTTCTTCCTTCTTTGAACTGTTGATCATTGAGCTAGGAGTTTGAGTTAATTTTGATTGGAATATGTCCGGAAGAGGTGTTTTTCCATTGGGTCCAGTATTTTGAGCAGTACTACAATCGTGCTTGCTGACATGATTAAGGCGTTGGAAATTAGCCATTGTTGCCAGAAATTGCTGCTGAGCCAAGAGATTTCCCATGGCACCATAATTAAGTAGCTGAGACGAATATGGCTGGTTCAACATAATGCCAGGCTGTGTAGTATAAGCCGGATGATCAGAAGGAAAAATAGACTTTACCTTGAAGCCAATTGCTTGAGTGCCCAACATGCTACCTAAACCATTGTCAGGTCCCAGATGGCTAACCTGATTGTTTAAATCAGAAAATAAAGATTCAGATTGCATGGCAGGAGATGTTACTTTCTGTTTTGTATTAGAGGTATTTTCATCAATGGACAAGCCAGCCAATAAATCATCAACAAATTCTCCATTATTTCCATGCCTGGAATTAGAGGCAAAAATGTCAGTACTTTCAGGTTCAGTTCTATTCCCCCAGATCCTGACTTACATGATGACCCAGTTTATCATAAGCAACAGTCATGCTTGAAAAGATATTTGCATGCTTTTCGTTGTCATTAGTATGAAATAACACATCAGCAAAGGGGCCATCACCATTTCTTGGTTCATTACTAGCTACTTTGGAGTTCATATAATTTCCAAATAAATCATCAGCCAGAGCTGGAAGTGTGGATGGTGTCAAATTTGCTATATTTTGGTCATTCTTACTCTTTGTAGTATCACCTGTTCCATGATAATCATTCAAATCACCAGTGTCTATCAAGTCAGGTAACTCAGCAACAGCAGCACTATCCGTCTTCACAGCCTTCTCTGAATTAATAGTACTGTTTAGTTGGCTTCCACCTAAAAGACCAAGAACCTGTCCATCAAAGGGCCAAGTGCTACATTTAATTACAAAATATTAATCTGCAATCAAAAGGTTGCTCTTAATTTATCTGCTTCCTTCTTAGCTATTTGATATTAGAGTGATTCCTTTTGTCTGTGTAATTTGACCAAAAAAAAAAAAAAGAAAGAACTGTGATACTTTCATAGTAACTGGCACGTTATTGCACAGATTTAAGGAGTGGCACACATGATTGAGTGGATAGAAGAAGGGGGGATGAATACAAGCTGAATTATCAGATTTAGTGAGAAGTAAACCAAAAGGGAGAACTAATTCTATCTTCAAATTTTAGGCCTCAGCATAGATTCATTAAAAAAAGAAAGAAATTAAATCCTCAACTTTGATCATTAAGCATATATTCCACTAAACATTTGTTACAATATCACAAAATATATAGTAGAATTAATTAGTACTCAAATTGAGGAAAAATCTCAGGAGTTATTTCATTATTTAATTAGGGTGAGGAGTCTTATTGTATTAGTGGGCTAGGGTTTACACCAATAGCAATACACCAGTACTTGGGTTTTCCCATTTGAAATTTACATCCTAGTTAAACTCGTATCCTGATTCCTCGAAAGTCCGGAAGCGCTTTGTGTGCCACCACGATGTTCTGTTTCTGCTGTAAATGAGACATGAACCCTGGCCCTAGTAGGTTCCACTCCCAGCTTCATTCTTGATAAGCGAAGAATGCCCCTCTGTGAGGACACTGAGTCCTTGCTTAATGGTTGCACTTCCAATATCAACCACCTCACTGAGAAACGATTTCTTATCCTGAGAAGGCGCTTGAAAGTTCGTGTTCCCAAACCCTTCTATCCTCCTGTTGAAGGAGGTGGCTTAGTTTTATCATCTGCAGAAAAAATGGCAGATATAGCCTCTTGAGCAGCGTCTCTCACAGCCTTGTTGAGTGCATCACCTTTCAGAGGATCCAATTGACCCTTGTAATGTAACTACTGACGAATTGCCACTGAATGTCTCTCTCGATATAAGAAGTTTCACTTATAAAGAATTGATTACATTGTTATACATTAATATTTTTTAAGTCATTCCAAATTTAAATATTTTTTATTTTTACTTCTAGTTATAACACTAACTCACCTAATTAAATTGTCATAACTATCTTTTTATACTAAATTATTTTTGACTATCACATCTTTTACAAAATAAGTCATAATGTGAGAATATAAAAATTCAATGCGGATTGTAACTTAATAAAACTAAGAATAGAAAAGATTTACAAAACAAATCACAATAAATGATTTAAGACATAAATGAACTTTGGATAAAATTTGTTTAAAAGTTTGTATATCATTAATTTTTTCAAAATTTTCATGTATTTGTATCTATGTGCATTAAATGCATAATTCATCTTTATATTTTTGTAAGAGTTCAATTACTATAAGAGGATTACTTTTGTCTTTTTTTTTTTTACTTTCTGAATTTTGACAAATCAATTATTTTTTTGAACATTTCTAAACTCTAAACATTTTTATTGTATTTTTTTCTTAGACAACATACTACAAAACTCAAGAGTTTTTTGATATGAAAGTCTGCATGTTATTTTTTTATTAAATGTTTATTTAAATTTAAATATTAGAAAAATAATAAGAATAAAATCATAAATAAATTAAGGTTACAACTATCATATGTACTAAAAAATGTGTAACATTAATTTAGACATAATAAATGTGAGAGTAGAAAGTAAGTTTCATGTTACTTTAGGACTATGTTAATTTAATACGCATTTCCCAATCATATACCTAGGATGTATACTTTTTTATAAACAAATGTTGGATGTATATTCATAAAAATATTAACAAGACATGTCCAACGTTTTTAGTACTAAAGATGTTTATCATTTTTGCTTATGTCTTATGTGTTTGAGTAAAATAATTACTGCCTTTACATTATTTAGAACATATTCGTGACAACATACTTTTTAAACAATTAGTAAATATCAAATTATAATATTATTTTATTATCATCAAAATTATAGATTTTCAAGAGATTTAACGTTTGTCTATGTTTTTAGTTTTAATAATGCACTATATTTGTAATTATAAAAATAGATAAAGCTTAAAATATAAATGACTTTTTTATCATTTTAAAATTATTAATTTATTAATAAAATTAAATTAAAGGAATAAAATAATAATATAAAATTGAAATTCATGAATTATATAAAAAAATTAACTTTCTTTCCTTGAATATTTTTTATGAATCTGTGGCATATATTTTTCTTAAAAATTTTCTTTTGAATCTACAGTGTGTATTAATATTTATCAATATTTAATGTAATACAATATATTAAAATTAAAATTTATGAATTATATAAAAAAATAAATTTATTTCCTTAAATAATTTACATGAATCTATAGTATATATTTTTATTGAAAATTTTTATTTTTTAAATTTGATAAATAAATTTTAATGAAAGTTATAAAGTTGATTTAATGATTAAAAAGAGAAGGAAAAAAGTTGTGAGTTTGAATTTTTTTCTATTAACAAAAACTAACAAACTAACATCTAGCATTGGTCAATAAAAAAATGAATAAATTTTAATGACATATAATAGATTTAAATAATTAAGATATAAATATTAATATAAAGTAAATAATTTATTAAAATAATTTTAGTAATTATTTAAAATTTTCAATTAACTCATTTGAGATTGTATGTTAATTGAAAAAAAAATCAATTTCTAACTTGAATAATTTTTCTAATTTTAATAGCATACATATTAAGGTACAAACACTAATTAAAAAATAAAGTACAAACACTAATTCAAAAATAAGGTACAAATATTAAAACTACCATTCAAAAACCTAGATAAATCTTCAAAATAGATAGAAAAAATATATGATGTTTATATCTGTAGTTTAGGATTATTGATTAGTAAAAATTGCAAAAAAAGAAAGAAAAAAATGAAAGGTAGAATATAGATTGTTCTTGTAGTGTTAGAATAGGAGAAAAGTCACCGATGAAAAACAATATTACAGAATTAAATATTAATTAACGAATTGATATTGCGAAAATATTAAGCACATATTTTATTTATATTAAAGTTGTAACAATATTTTGTCTATTAATATTGTAAAAATATCGTATGCATATAATTGACGAATCGATTAAATACGTGACACATATAGTGTAAATATTTTTAAATAGTACTAAAAACAATTTAAATGCTTTAAACGAATTTTCTACCTTAACAAATAAATTAACATTGAGCTTGGTTTAGGTAATGAACTCGGTTTTCCTTGTTCTCGACTCAATAGAGATTGGATGGTACAATATTGATTGAAATAATTCTGTAAAATATTTTTAAACAAAACTAATTAATTAATATAATTCATTAATAAAGAAGTAAAATTAAATTAATTTACCAAAAATATTTTTGAAATCAATTATATTTTAAAAAATATGACAAGCATCTTTTATTTCAAGATATTTTAAAGATTAATTTAGAGAATCAACTTAGTTTTGTTATTAATTTATTAAATATATTTTTGTCATGATTTAAAATTTAAATATAATTTACAGTTACTAATTATTGTTATATGAGTTTTATTTCGTGAAATTGCAACTGTGTTTATTAGTTTAAATTAAATCATTTATTGTCATTATAATTCTAAATACGTTACTCACAAAGATTAATTGTCATTAATATCAATTAATTTAAAAAAATATATGTTAGTAACATTTCTGAAATCAATTATATATATATATATATAAAGTCTACTTTAATTAGTATATATATAAACTAAATTTTTAAATATAATATAAACAATTATATTAATTAATAAGAAAATAATATTTTCTATCTATATTTTATTTTTGACCATTAAATCATTTATTGTTATTTTAAAAATTAAAAGAAGAAAATTAATATATAATTTGACATTGGTGAAAGAATTAAAGATATGTATCCCGCCCTACAGATGTGGAAGTGTAATTGGATTTTATCGTTACAAAATGAATCAAGTAAATATTTATTCATTTCATACAATTGAATAATCTAAATTGGAATGATGTGAATTTGATATGCGATATTCTAAAATATTCGTTTAATATATTTTATGTTATGTGATAGTTAAAAAAAAATAAAAAAAAATTTATAAAAAGACTGTAAATACTTCCAATGATTAATATACAAATATTTTGTTTTTCTCTGAGTGAAGGATCATCAAAATTCACATTATTCTTTATTTGTCTCTTCATTTTTTAACGTTTTTTTCACCTTGTTAACATCTTTTTCTTTTATTTTTAAAGTTAACATAAATTTTTTTGAGAATAACTTATTTAAAACATCGTTTATGTGAGATTTTAACACCCACTTTATATTGCTTTCCTTGACACTTTGTTGTGTCTTCAAATGATAGAATTTTATAGATCTTTTATTGTTTAACTTTTTCTTATGATCATGCATACTAAAAAAATATTATGAGTCAATCTTGAAACTTCATGCATAAAATGAATAATAACATTTGATACATAGTGATAATGAATCATTTTTGTACAAACACAAAATATATATAAAAGGATAATAATTTGACATATATTAAAATTAGTAATGCATATTAATGTTATATTTATCCATTGTTGAAATTCAATAAATAAATAAAAATAGAGAAAAGATGATAGAAAAGAAAAATTAATAAAAAATTAAAATATTTTAAATTTAAAATTAATTAACTAATTAATATCTAGGAGAGAAAAACAAAAAATGAAAAAAAATAAAAACTAATAATTGAGACTGCATAATATGTTCAAACATTTACAATTATACTAATGCAATTTTAATTAATTAAATAGTTGATTAACTAAATTTACAAAAATTGTTATACTTTTGTGGACTTTTTTGGAGAGTAAATTCTTGCCCGTATATATTACTTTAAACAATAAAAGAATTATTATTTCTATTTTTTTAGTAATAAAGTTGCAACATATATGGATTTTTTTTAAGAAAGACAAATGTAATTTTTAAAATAGAAAAGAGTAGTGTAATTTAAATATTTTTTAAGAAAGAATTTATTTTTTAAGAAAGAATTTATAAATCATATCTTAATAAAAAATTTATTCATTATTATCTAATTCTGTATTTTCTTTGAAGGTAAATATAAACAAGTGAATTTTAATTTTAGTTTAAACTTTAATGTTAATTTGTGAGAGTCGAGAAACATATTTAAAATTAAAATTTTTGCAAATAATTAAATTTAAATTGAAACTAACAAAATCATAATTAGTTTGAGTTACGTAAAAATTGAAGAATTAAAAAAAATAAAAATTAATAGGCAGGAAAACCTTAGATAAAATTTATTGACTAAAAAAATCATCTAAACTAACCAAATTTAACTTAAACGTTAGTTTTCATGAATATCTAAATTAAAAATTTTAAAAAATAGAATTATTTCTTTTGTCAAAAATGAATAGAGCTAAATAATAAAAAAACTAAAACTGCATCAATAAAAAAAAGAAGACAATTCACATTATAAAATAAATTAATAATAATATATATTTTTTCAAATAACGAATTGAAAAACATACCTTTTTTTTTTCGGATACAACTATCAGGCAAGTTATTAATAAAGAACTTTTTAGTCTCTTACATAACAATATATTTATTTCTAATATTATAGATAACAATTTTTAAAAAAAAAACGAATGAAAAAAATCATAAAAAAAATTGATATTTCGATATTGAACGAAAAGATAAAGTATAAAACAATTGAAAAAGGAAATAAAAAATAAAATAAAAGAATAAGAAAGAAGAGACAAAGAAAAGAAACATGCAACAGAAAAAAAAAATTGTATAAAAAAATTTAATAAAAAACTTAAAATATTTAAAATTTAAATTTAATTAATTAATTAATATTTAGATGATAAAAAAAAATCAAATTGTGTAATATGTACAAACATTTACATTATATTTTAAAAGTTAAGTGTCTGTAAACTATTTTTAATACATACGAAATTAAGTATTTGTCATTGGAGAAAAAAAAAAAATTATGCTTGATGCATATTATTTTATGTAATAAAGAATTTATGTATAAATTTATATTACTGTTACTATTACAATGACAATTCGCAACTCAAAGCGAAAATCCTTGGAATTTGTATAAGGCTGTTCTCTATTTCGTGTGTACCAATACTTGGAGCTTCAGATTTGGAACGGAACTGAGAAAGAGAACGAAATTGATCGGAGAGAGGAGACGGAGGGTCTTTTTGTCATGTTAATTGCTGACTCACCCACGCACTGTGGAAACTTCTTTCTGCGCTCCCCGCGCACATTAGCAAATAACCATAGCGCCGTGTTTGGATTCCTGGAACAAACCTACCAAAGTGCGTAGGAAAAATCTTGACTAAAAACAAAAAAGAGAAAATAAAGAATTGAACTCACCAAACGGGCCTTGTGGTGCACCCCACAGTCATCGTTGTTCATTCGTTGGGAATGATAGCTTGCAGGTCTCTCATCAGGTTCATCGAACAAAGCTATTTCCTTTCAAAATAAATAAATACAAGTTTGATTTCTCAATATCATTTTAGGTCTGCAATTTCAAAACTGTTGTCAGTTATCTTCTGGTTCCATTCTATTTATTTTGCCTCGCAAAATTACAAGTTTGATGTGCTTTTGCTTTGCAGAGTGGACCTAGTTATCAAGTTTACCAATACATATGTTGCATCCAGGCCTACAAGTTATTACTTTCAGGTTCCTGGCTTCTACTACCGTGATCTATTTATTTATTTTTCATTGCTTTTTAATTTAATCCTTTTGGAATCACTGTTTTTCATTTCTTCCTTTTCTTTAGCTAGTATTCTGAGTGAAATTATAGTAACATTGCTAGTTGAAAATGTGGAATATTTGCTGGGACTCACTTTTGCACTCACAAAAAATGGTTTGACACATGTTGTGTTGTGTCTGCTTATACATGCAATGCTGTACTGCACTGAGATGCTGTCTCAATGAGGTGTAATTGTATCAAATTTTTCCGTAGGTTGTTTAAGAGTGTTTTGAATTCCTTTCTCAGCTTTTAGTTATTTCACTTTTGCAACAGGGACAAAGCGCTTATCATTGTTTAAGAAGCAATTTTATGATGAGTGGTAGAAAGAAGACAATATGTCTTGAAGATCATAGCAATAAACAGAAGAAAATGAATTCTATCTGGAGACCAATCGTCACTAATGCCAGTTCTTGTGAAGGTTTGTCCCAGGACATACTGACATTCAACTTCCGGTTGTACCAACAAGTTTGCATTATTGTTATGATTTTTATGATTTCTTGTGCATGATGTGACATTTTGGAAATGTAATACAACTGGTGAACTAGTTACTTTTATCTTATCTTTATTATTGGTATAGTTCCTACACATTCATAGATCAAAATGAGTTTTCTGCTATGTAAAGGTACCTGACAAGCACCTGATGCCATGGGGTAGCGTGGTTTTCAAAAGCATGATACTTTTTACTTCTTAGGAATAGAGACTGGGGAGGGGGATTAATCATAGTAAATGATGGGTTTTGCAGAAAGCTTGACGAAGGAATTGATTGTTGATTTAGAAGATGGAGGCAAAGTTCAAGAAACGGGCTGTAGCACATCTAGCACTATTTCAAATGACCGTCTCATAAAGGTAGCTGCTGAAGCTATGGATGATATTGCTGAATCAACTATTAGTTCAAGCCAGTTGCAGGATAATGTTGAAAACAGAGTGCTAGAAGGAGATTCATCTGTCTCCACTAAAAAGCATTCAATTTCTGTGCAGGCAAGATTATAATTTTTTTACCTCCTTTTATTTTCTTGAATTGGTAGTTTATATTTTATCAAGATACTAACCAGTATTTGTTCATTTTGTCTGATACATGCTAGTGATCACCACATATCTTTTAGTTGGTCCTTTTTCATTTTGTTTAGGATTCATGTAGTGTTGGTTGTTCAATCTACATTAAAGGTTACTATTGTGGTAGGATTAATCGGTTTGTTGTCAATTGGCTGGACGTCATCAAAATATGGAAGGATTTCATAAGAAGACTTGCATGAAAGGCTATCCTGTTGATGTGTTTCTCCTTGTTTTTCTTTGAATCTGACCATAGTTTTTGTTTTTTATTGTTCAGTTTTTCTTCCCTTTTTTTTGTCATTAATTTACAGTGGAAAGTAATGTTATCACTTGTGGCTTTTTCAGAAGATTTTGATTGTACTATCTTTCTGAGTCCTTGATTTTGGTCTCTAATTTGTCTTGTTTTGTTTTAAAAAAAAACTATATTTACATTTGGTTATCTTTTCTGATTATGCATTGAAAAGTCAAAAGCTTGAGCCTTTTTATCTCTGTTTTAATTTTGTGTTTGTTGTGCAGGTTGGTACTTCTTTATTTCGTTTTATTTACGGAAAAGGGTAAACACTAGTCTTTAATTTTTATTTACGGAAAAGGGTAAACACTAGTTTTTAATTTTTGTTTGGAATAATGGAAATAATAACAACATTACTTAGCCAACTTGAATTAGAAAAATTTCAGATAAAGAGAGGTTCAATATGACATTGATAGAAACTGGCTGGTAAAGAGTATGAAAATGTAGTTTTATTGTAAGAACAGGCTCCTTCAATGTGACGGACAAAGAATTACAATCCTAGAATGTATACGCTTCTCAGGATTACGGAAGAATCCTACCCTCCCTCCAGATTGTGTAAATCTTGCCTTCATTTTCTAAAATTCCCTGATCCCCCTCTCTAACGCCCTCTACCCTTATTTATATACAAGTATACAACCTTCCTGGCCATTCTGTTATAACAGAATATCCTCCCTTGACCCTCCTTTTCTTCCTATTATATACATTTCTAATATGAGGTCTAACAGACACGGGTGAAAAAGAAATAATTTTTTTATGATTGTAAAAGGACAAGAGAAAAATGTGTGCTTTGGTAATATAGGCTGAAAAGGAAAATTATGCATGTTAGGAATTGTAATTAGTTTTGACTTGAGCTTCATGTTGCCAATGCCAAGTGGGATACAATTACACAAATCTTGTTATTATGAGAGAGAAAGGGTAGAAGATTGTGCTTATGATATTTAAATTAGATTTTATGTGTCTTACTATACTTAATACTATTTCAGGGGGTCCACACAGAAAAAGATAGAAGACGAGATGGGGGTTAAAATCATAATACCTACTTCAAAAGAAGAGGATTTTGTTAGTAAGTTTTGGGTTTCCCTAATATGCTGCCTTGCTGTGTAGGTCAGCTTTGAAATAGTTATCCTTTTATTGTGTTTGTGTTTTAATTTTGATAATTGTTATTCTTTGAGATAATTGAGTCATAGCTGATTGATTTATCACGAATATAATTCTCTTTCATTTAAAGTAATAATACATTGAGTGTGTTGACATTTGACAATCATTATTGGTTCAACTTGTGTTTGTTCATCCTATTTAAACAAAAGTTCAACTCCTTTGAAAGGCCAGAACGTAATTGTCTTTAACAGGAGCATGATTCTTGTATTGGTTGAGTGTGAGATACAGAACTTCAGTTTAAAGTATAGGCTCCCCCTTCCTCAATACTCAATGGCCTGTCTTTCTAGAGAGGAATCTCCTCTGAATCATTATTATGGTCATAAGAGTGGATAGCGTAATTTGATATCTGAATTATTTGATATAAATGTCTTCTGCAGCCATTGAAGGTATTTCAATCAACAACGTGAATTCAGCTTCAGAGAAGATACAAGCTATAATTGACGAGGTTGGTTTCCTGTTCGTGCAGTCTATCAAATTCAAAAAATCTTTGGTCATATTTGTCTCCTTTTTCCAATTTGTTTCTTGTGTTTACTTCACAGACACAGACTAATATTCACATATTTTCTTGTGTTTTGATAACAGATTGTTAATAGTCGAAATCTTGATTATTCACACTTCATATCCCTTCCACTGGCCATTCATCCTGAGTTAGTAAACAAACTGATCAATTTTCAACACTCGATTTTGGGACATGGTTCTTGCATGGGTGAAAATGCTGATACCGAGACTGATTCCAATGAGGATGAGGGTACTACTGACACCAAAGAAGTGGATCAACTGTCAAAGGAAAATGCTGGTTTTGCAGTTGAACTTAAAGTTGACAATAACAGTGAATCAGTTAAAGTTAATCTTACTAACATACCCCTTGTCAGTTACGCACCCAAAGCATCCAAGTCTTCTGCTCCATCTGGTATCCAACCAAACAACCTGGTTTGCCAATGTTTCAGATATTTAGAGCTTAAGGAATTTGAATCAAGAGTGAAATTATGTCCATTGTGTATTCAGTTAATAGCATAAATATTCTCAAGTATGTCTTGATATGTGTGTTACATCATTTTCCACTTGTGGATCCTGTTCTATAAATTCTTGTTAAATTATATATATGGATATTACAGTTACTTTCATATTACCTAGTAACCAGTCATTTTCACGGATAATAAATTTACTGTTATGTAGAAACTCAGCAAGGATCAAATGTTTAAGCTTTACTTCAAATAACAACTTGTCCTGTTAATCTTCTTCCTCCTCCCATGAATAATTCGTCTTCAATGTGAAATTTTACTGATTTATGTTGAACTTTTGCAGACCTGGGTATTGACAAATCTATATTCATCAAGCCTAAAACATTTCACCTTACAGTACTCATGCTTAAGCTATGGAACAAAGAGCGAATAAAGACAGCCTCTGAGGTCTTGCAGGTAAGTTTTATGAAATTCGACATAATAATATATTATGAGAATTAGATTTTTGTATTTATGTTTGTTGCTGTGTAGAGTATCTCCTCAAAAGTTATGGAAGCCTTGGATAATCGGCCTCTCTCTATAAGATTGAAGGGACTGGTATGTATCTACTTTGAGCTCCATTTTGCTGATAGATTATTCATATGAATTCCTACTTGCTGCTTATTTGTGGACGAGATATACATAATACAATGACATTCCTACTAGCAATGGCAGATCTATGTATACTTGAGGTGGTTCCTAACTTTTAAAAATTACATATAAATATTTTGAATGTGTATATTTTACCTTCTCTAATTTTGTATATTTAAACCTATTAACTCTAATTTTTTGCTTCTTTCATGATAATAGTTATTAATTTTTATTTTTAAATAGATTGTTCCCCTAACTTAGGGTCTTAGATCCACCACTGCCTACTAGTACATTCACTAAATCTATGGAATGATGTAACTGAACAATAAAGTTGATGTCTGTAAAATTTCGCTTGTTATTAGCAATCTGAAAGTTTTCCCTTTGAAAGCTCGAAGGTAAGATGTTCATTATTTTTAGCATTGCATCATCAGATGTTAATCCTAGATACTCCTGTAAACTTTTAGCCTTCATTGAATGATTTCCTATAGGACTGTGTCTGCTAGAAACTTTTACCATCAAATTTGACCTCTGTGATTTGTTTAATATTTTTAATGAGGGAAACATATGTTTAATCTTGTAGGAATGCATGAAAGGTTCTTTGGATAAAGCTCGTGTTCTTTATGCTCCTGTTGAAGAAATTGGCAGTGAGGGCCGTCTTTTTCGTGCCTGTCGTATCCTTACATGGATTGTTCTCTGTGTTCTGTTTTGGGAAGAGGGGGTGGGGTTGTGGTAATTAAGGATTTGTTTTTAAGTTTTATAATTTTCAAATAATTATGGATTAGTGTTGGTGCTTGATTTTGATTATATATTTCCCTCAAAGAATTGTTTGAGTTTTCTAAGCTTTTTTAGAAGTCATTATTAATGCATATGTTGAAGCTGGACTTGTCTTAGAGAGTGATGCTAAACACAGACTGAAGGTAAACTAAATTTCAGATTCATTTTACCTATCTGTTGTTTTTGGATAATTAGTCACAGAAAAGGGTTTGTTTAAACCTACCTTCAATTAAATTACTTTGGTTAAAGGCCATTTTTACTGTACTAATCTTTTATTTATTATATATCATTAGTTTTTTATAATTCTTTTTTCGTCTCTGAATGTCTCAGATTTATGTTAATGCAGCGTCAGCTTATGTTTTGGTATAAATCATGATAGCATTTGTATGTTGGGGACAAATTCCCATGTTGCAAATGCTTATTGTGTATTATTTTTAGCAGAATGATAGTTTTCTCTTTCCAGCATTAAATTATAAAAGTTTGGAAATACAGCTTCAATTTGAAAGGAAAAAAACGGAAAAAAATTTACTTTTCTTCAAGGCCATTCTAGGAAATTTACCACCAAAAACATGTCATATAATCTCCCTGCTATGCATTTTGTTTTTAATTTTGATAGGTTTCGGTGATCATCTAGATTTTTCTCTTGTTTTGCAGTTACACGCCACTGTGATGAACACAAGGCATAGGAAAAGGTGCTACTCCCCCCTTATTTTTTCAGCTCAACAATCTCCCTTGCTTTGTAAAACTTTAGATAGTTTTTCAGTTTAAATAGCTGATATGTGTTGCCGGTGTTCAGGAATAAGTGGACAAGAAGAAAGGTTGATTCTTTTGATGCACGGGGAATATTCAGGCAGTATGGATTAGAGGACTGGGGGCAGTATCTTATTCGTGAGGCTCATCTTTCGCAGAGATTTTCTTTCGATGAAAATGGATACTATCGTTGTTGTGCTTCTATTCCTTTTCCTGAAAATATGCAGGTAGAGTGATTGATGTCTTGTTCATTTTATGCGTGGCTTTCTTGTGTGGAATAAGGATTTGGGTGGTAAACTTCTCTACCAGCAAAAGAAAACTTTTAGTGTTTTGCTCCACAATTGATATTGCCTATTGTAGACCTCAACTCCCTAAAATCGGTAGTAGTTTATCGCCGATTGTTTAAGAAAGAATCATGTTTCTCATCTGTTTAAAAGTTCTTCATAAATAAAATTATGTGTCGTTCAATTACATGTCAATCTAACTATTGTAATGTGGAAATTCTTTTAGTTAAAAAAAAAAAGAATTATAAAAAGGTTATATATAAAATATTTTCAGATTTCCTTTTAATTGGAAATTTGGATGTACTAACAATATGAAAGTTTTTATTTAGTGCTAAATAATCATGACTGTCGTATTGAAAACCATTGACTTGTGTTATAACTATTTTAAACGTCATATTAGTTACTTAGTGGATAACTTAAAAATTGTTATACTAATGGTGTATCAAAATTAAATCGTTTTTTAACCTGGTACATGAAAATTACACTACTTGCTGATGTTAAATTTGATTTGCGTCAAGTAGGATATGATGGCTTTTTTGTTACTCATCGAGTACATGGTTTGTGTCTAACTAGTGCAACACAGTTTTTAATATATAATTTATTATTAATTAAAATTTATTAAAATTATAAAATTTGGAATGGAAGATATTAAATAGAAAACGAGACTTTATTTTATGACTAATTTTTTTTTTTTGTAAATTTTAATTAATAATAAAGAAATTTTAAGAGAATGTATCATTAACATTTATGATAAATAATCATTCTAAACTTGATGCATTTAGTTTAAGAAATTAAACTTGAATTCGTTAAAAGTCTCTTGAGTCAGGTCAGGCTAATGTGAGATGAATCATGAATTTTAAAACAAATATGTAATCACAAAATGTTATTCACCGATTTGTGACTTGTTTGAACTAAAGTTTGTAAAATTAATTTAAATTTTGCTTCTACAAAAGTGAGTTTACAGATAAAAATTTAATGTATAAACATACTTTTTGAAGGTAATGAAACATGTTACAAAATTGAGTTTATTTTTAAAATGTACATTCAACATTTTTATTTCTTTTATCAACTAACTAAACATGCTCTTAGTCATGTAACAGGTTTTAGTATTCTTTAATGTTGAAATCAACATAAAAATTATACTCGTGATTGAAATTATGCTTCCATTTTATAAAATTCGTTTTAGATTCAATTACTCCAATTTTTTTCCTTGACAAATTCAAGTTCAAATTTTTGTCATCTTAGACCCACTCACTTGTGCTTAAAATTATCTTGATTTATCTTGGAATCTCTTAACACTTTTCATTTTAGAGGAAAAAATAAGTGTTATTTTAGTTTTTAAATGTAATATTAATTATTTTTTATTTATACTTTTAATAATATTAATGATGGACAACCAAAATTATAAATGGATTAATGATAATAAAGTTTTAGGATTTTGTTTTTTTTTTTTTTTTTGCTAACAAAAATTTAGGAGAAGAGGATTGTAATTGGTAACATAAGGTCCTCAAACTAAGGGGGGAAATAACTTTATAACTTGAAAAATACTTACAAAAATTATAATTATCTTACCTTTTTTAAACTATTCAGACCAAGGTTCAAAAACTTCTTTTCATTCCTATAATCAGAGAAGCAAAAGGGCCAAAGGCTCAAGCTAATATATTGAAATTGCCCACTCAATAGAACGAGTGGCCATGGACAGAAGGTCAAATAATAACATGGACCCCCCTCCCAAAAATAAAAAAAGGATGGATAATAAAAAAAAAAATGGATGGGATAACCTGGCATGCTCTCTGAACCATGCACAAAGCAAGACACACACTACCCTGAAGGCCGAAAGAATGTGTTTTAGACAGTCATACTAGTCTATACTTTAAGAGAGAAAAAAAATAAAATAATAAGTAATACGATGTGAAAAGAATAAATAAAATGAGAGAAATAAGAGACATCCAATGAGTGTTTATATTATTAGAATGTTAAGATATCATTGATGTATTAAAAACCATGCAATATTACCTCTAGAGTCACGTATTTGAATATCATTACAGCAAATTTAAGAGTTGCCTTTTTTGTTGAATAATTATAAATCCTTCAACATAGTATTTCTAATTTTTTTTCTTAATTATTAATGAATAAAATATAAAATATTTACAAAATATTAAACATTTTTTCATTCAATCCTTTCCGTAGAAAATATTAGAGAAATAAAGAATTATCAAGAAGATGAATGACTTCTAAAATCTTCACAAAATAATATTTGATTAGACTTCTGCATTACTTAAATTGCTTTTTTATGTTCTTTTTATAAATTTGGATTTCATTTGACATAATTAGTGTATATTTAGATGATTGTTGATAAAATTAATTTTTTAAAATTGATTTTGAAGTGATGTAGTTTATGTTTGAATGTTTTTTATTATTAAATCAAGTTATGAGTAAAATTTAATATAACATTTTTGATTCAATATAAAAATTATTTAAAATTACTTCAACTCATAATCAATTATGAATATATAATCAATTTTAAATTATTTTTCAAAGTAAAGTCATAATATAAAAATTTGTCTAAAATTAATTTCAAATCCAGAATCAATTTTTTAACTAAAGTCAAACATAAACTTAACATACGATAAGAGTACAAATACCAATTGAACTAAAAAGAATAATAGTTTTTTCTTGCTAACACAGTAGCAAAGAATTTATTTGGAATGAGCTAATTATAATTTGGATTAGTAAAAGTTAAAAATAATAATTTCCAGGTATCAAAAGTGTAAGACAAAAACACAAGGTTTTCTAATGGCACAGCACAGCACACCCCATGTTTTACAAATTGACCTAAAGTTTTGAACATGAAGCATCTAATGGAATCAATTTTGGTCCAAAACTAGAGTGGCCACAGTCCCTAGTCATAGCTTAGTCACTAATTGGAATAAACTACAGTATTGGTCGCCACGGATTACATGAACTTTTGTTGTCATTATTCATTTTGTTTCCTACTTGTATGCATGTTTAGTTGTCTGCTATTAAGGCCAATAATTGCGCTGGCAATAGCACTTCAAAATATTCAAGCAAGATTTCCCGACTTCATTTCTATAGATGGTAGTCCCATAAATTTAATGAAAATCAAATAACATGACTTATGATGTCACAATGATGTTTGTATATGAGACATTTATATTCAGGCTTCAACTCCTTGAAATTGAAATGGAAATGGAATTACTTTTTACCATGTTATTGAAATGGAAATTGAAATTCAAGTTACTGCATAAAATTCTGCCCATTAAAATTAAATTATGTATATTAAATAATAAAATAAATGAAAAAAATTGTAGACCCTTAGATGATAATGGCAGGACCCTGCAGTTACCTTTTAACGCAGGGAATCCCGGTCCATGCAAAATGAAATATGGCAGTGAAAGAGAGAGGACTCCAAATTTGTCATTATGTTTGGTTCAATTTTTATTTCTTTAATTGAACTTAGGCTATCAAGATTATGAAAGGATAACAAAACTATTAATGAAGATAATACTAAAAATTAAACAACTAGTTGATGCTAACATGTTGCTTATTTTGTAATTTGATGCGTGGCTCTATCTTATTGAACAGTTGGCAGATAAGGATTCCTATTAATTAGTAGCTTATATTAAAACCAGCAACTGAGACAAAGCATGTGCAGCTGCAATGGCAGTCTTGGGTAAAATTTCACCTATCTGATACTTAGTGCAGAATTAGACTGTCTTAATAGTCAAATAGTTAAAATCATAAAATGCAGTTCAAGACGTGATTAAATTAAAAATATTAAGTACTTATTCCATAATTTTTAATAAAAAAACAACTGTGCTTAAAGCTCAATAAAGAAAAATAGAAGAGGATGAAAATAATAACTATGTCTCTGGAATAAACTGCACCAAATGCACATTAATTTTTCTTTAATAAATGTTACATATAAAATAAGAAAAATAAAAATCAGGGGGAGGGAATTTGCCAGCTCTAACTCTAAGTAGCTGGATCTGTTACTGCTACAAAACTTCTTTGATTAGCTAGAGTGACTGATCTGAAAGAAAGTTTCTGGAAAAATTATCAGAATACAAAGAAGGGTTCCTATCACCCAATTGTTTTTTTTTTTGTCTGCTTTGAATTGAGCAATTTTAAGCTCTGTTTCAAAAAGGTAACGGAGCTGCCATCGCTAACTAGACATTTCATGTTCAAGTTTGGCATATGCCAGGAGAGGACAAAAGAATCACATGCTGGATAAATGATAATGGGATATTCAAAAGCAGTGGTCATTGATTTTGATTTTTCAAGTCTCTTTTTACATCTATTTTTTATTTTCTTTTTTCCTAGTCATATTGTTTATTGTATTTTATTATTTTTTTCTTTTTATTTCTCCTTTTGCCACACTCATGCCCTATAAATGGGTGTGAAACAATTTTAGTATGAGCATTACATTGAATTAAATCTAGTTTAGGGCATAGTCTAAAGTTAAACAAATTTCAATCAGTTGTGCTGTAAGTTTTTTTTTTTTTTTTATTGTTTTATATTATTTTTAGACTTAAATAATCGTTTAATTCTTATAAAATGAATGATTTTTACGTTAATTTTTTAAAAAATTATTTTAATTTTAGTTCTTTAATTTTTTTAATCCTTATTCAGGGATTGAAATAAAAAATTTAATCTTTAAATGATTAAAATAAGTTTTTTAATTTATTGAAATTAAAATATTATTTAAGTCTTATTTTTATAAATAAATTAGAATTATAGACTCCATTCAAATATTTTTAAAAATATTATATTTTAAGTTCCTTTAAAATTAATAATATTTAAATTTAGTCCCTCTAAAAAATTTTGTATTATTTTGATCAAATTCTAATATTAAATATATTTTTTAAGTGATATCTAAATTATTTTTATCCTTATAAAATATTACCTAAATTATTTTAAAGATAAAAAATGATACATTTTAAATTTAGAGAGAGAAAAAATATTTTAAATTTAGAAAGATAAAAATAAAATAAAAAATTTAGAAAAATTAAAATTAAATATTAACCATTTTAGAGTGACTAAAAATATATTTTTTTATTGAAAAAAATGACAATAAACAATAAGGAGTGACCATAAACACTTTCAACTTTACTTTCAAGGATTTTTAATTAAGTTTAATTTTTATATATCATTAGTAAAAAAATTCTTATTGTCAATAATAAAAAAATTATTGTGAGTATAATTTTTAAGTAATTATCATAAAAAATAAAAAAAAACTTATTTTATATATTGAATTATAATTAAATGAGTATAAAAATTAATTGATAATTTTACAAAGAATATTTACATTTTGTAATTAATGAAAATACAACTTAAATGAGAAAATTTGCTAAATTTTTTTAAAATTAAAAAAACAGGAAGGGGGAAACAGGTAATGGGACAAATAATTTGAATTTGGATTAATGATGACATAATCAAAATTAACCAAACCATTTTTAAAAAGTGGCTTCAGCATTAAAGAAAGAGAGGGCCAAAAAGTCCTCAAGACTATGGTTTGTTTAGCTCCGATTTGCCGACCACATTTTCATAATTATCGACCATTATGTGACTAAATTATTAACATCTACAAATTTCTGTTGATGCATCTTAAATTCCTTAGAGAATGGGCGGTGCTATTTGTGGCCCAAATTTCTTTCATGTCCTCTCCCTTTATCTTGTGATTATTTCCTTCACATTCTACCCCACCATTACCCCAAACACCACCTTTCTCTACACTCTACACTACTCACATGAATATCAAGGAATCATTTTTCAGCTTCTGGACATTTCTAATGAATCACCATTCACTCCACTCACAGTTCAGCTTGCCTCAAAAACACCTTATTGGATATGCATTCATATGTAGCACATTAACCACATTCCCTTTTAGTTTTTATCTCTCAAACATAACATACAACCTATGATATCCACACTTCAAATTATAACTCTACCCCAACGTTAATTAGTCTATTCAAACTTTAAAATAAATACATCCTAATTTATTTTTTAAGATAAAAAACTTTTTATCCGCATCCATCAGAGTAATTTCCGATAAAAATATTTTTTATTTATATTAAAAATATTAAAGTAACATTTTCTTCATGATAATAATAAGTAGAATCAACGGCATTAGTTGATATAAGCAGTAGTTACTTGTATTTTTTTATTTAAGTGGTCAATGATTCGAATTCAAATTCTATGTTCAAATTCAAATTATATTGAAAAAATGTATACTTACCTTCTCGGACCTTGACAAACTTAACAGTAAAATCTTATAATAAAACGAAGAACAATAACAAAGTAATTAGACAATCACTAACTTCTAATTTTTTAAACAAAATTTGAGGTTCAAATTATACAAATGAGAGGATAGATGTCACTAAAAATTATTCATCAATAAAATGAAAATAAAAAAAGACAACCTGACCAATCAAATTGGTCTCGTGATCTTATTTAATAAGCCTTGATCCTGTACTTGACAATTTATACTATTTATATAGCTCCCTATAGAAGCCTTTTGTGCTATATTTCTAACTCCCAACACTTCCTTATCTTATCTTCTACTTCATCTTTGAGGTTCTTACAGAAACTTCTGGAGATGGCTGGCATAGCATTCGGACGGTTCGATGATTCTTTCAGTTTGGCCTCCATCAAGGCCTACATTGCTGAGTTCATCTCAACCCTTCTCTTTGTTTTTGCCGGTGTTGGTTCAGCCATAGCCTATGGTTAGTTTTTCTGTTTGACCTCAGACTTATACTTGACAATGTCATTTTTTATCACTAGAGTTACATTAATTCAAGTAGCACAGCATATTTTTTATCATGATTGTGTCATTCCAAAAAATAACTCCTACATGTAAACCAAAGTATTAAAAGAAAAAGTGTGAGGGTCCTTGTAACAAAGTTCTATGAATTATGTACAAACATGCAGAAGTTTGCAAACCAAACACTTTAAAAGCATTGTGTTTCCTTAATTAATCTGAACACGACTCTGACTTGTTCTAATTCTTTTGCAGCTAAGTTGACATCAGATGCGGCTCTTGATCCTTCTGGGTTGGTAGCTGTTGCTATTTGCCATGGTTTTGCTCTCTTCGTTGCTGTTTCTGTTGGAGCCAACATTTCTGGTGGCCATGTCAACCCTGCTGTGACCTTTGGCTTGGCTCTTGGGGGCCACATCACCATCCTCACTGGCCTCTTCTACTGGATTGCACAGCTTCTTGGCTCCATAGTGGCATCCTTACTCCTCAAGTTTGTCACTGGCTATGTAAGTTCAATCTTGACCATCCATGTATGATTTCAATTTCATTGGCAAAATTGTGATTCCTATAAGCTTTATGCATAAGCCGAGCCATATCTTCCCCTTTGCTATTCATCACATCAGTTAAGGGACATTGAGTATAGTTGAATACAGTTTCCTCATCTCTTTGTAATAAGTAATTAAGTATCTAAAAAGGTGCCAGCTGGTTCAGTTGGTGAAGTATATAATACATGCAAGGACATTAGATCACAAATTTTTACAAAATATGCTTTGTGTAAAGAATTTCCCAAACTATGGAGAAAACTTAAACGCATTTTCTTAGGTATCAACACTTTTGTGTTGTTTTCAGTTAAAATTAAAGCTTTATTTTGATAATCTACATTGTTAGATTCAAGTAAACTACCATTTTATATGTGGAAATATACAGTGTCATTAGTTTTTGAAATTAAAAAAATAATAAATACATTAATTCAAAATTTAGAAAATTATAAATTAAATGATAATGTTAACATATATTTAGAGATCCAATAACAATAAAGAGATTAAGTTTAGAAACAAAGACAAAAACAATTAAAAATTTTATGAACTTATTTAGATTTTTTTTAGTTTCATGCGTGACAGTGCTATACATGATGAAAATGATGGTTTGCTCTTGGAAATTATGAGCATGGTCTTAAGTTTTGTGTTTCATTTTATATATATATATATATATATTTTAAAAATAGAAAGTAAGTGGCTATTTTATTGTGGTCAGGACACTCCTATCCACAGTGTTGCTGCCGGAGTAGGAGCTGGTGAAGGAGTTGTTACTGAGATTATCATCACATTTGGATTAGTGTACACTGTGTATGCCACAGCAGCTGATCCGAAGAAGGGTTCATTGGGAACAATTGCACCCATTGCAATAGGTTTCATTGTTGGTGCCAACATTTTAGCTGCAGGGCCATTCTCTGGCGGGTCCATGAACCCTGCACGCTCCTTTGGTCCTGCTGTTGTCAGTGGTGACTTTCATGACAACTGGATCTACTGGGTTGGCCCTCTTGTTGGTGGTGGTTTGGCTGGTCTTATCTATACCTATGCCTTCATTCCCAGCCAGCATGCACCACTCGCCACTGATTTTTGATTCTGTTTTTTTTATCCACATTATTGCCCGTGTAATTCTAGTTAATTTCTCTGTAATAAAGGAGGAAAAGTAACTTTTACTTTTCCTCCTTTTCATTTTCGCTTTATCCTTTGTTTTTGCCTTCAGTGTAAAGTTGGAGTCATTGTTTTCTTGTAAGAATTCATGTGGTTGGTAATCTAGTTATTTTTTTTCTTAAGAAAAATATATTTCTCATTTATGCTTCCTTTTAATTTGATACCAGGACTAGTATAGAGTTGCACTGATCAACATCTATCAGATGAGAAGTTTGCAGATATTTTTGAATAAAGTTGAGAAGGTGTATTGAAAAATTCTAATATGCGTTTCTGAGTTTCAAGACAAAATAAAGAAGAATTTATTATGACTTAAAGTGTATAAATACTTTTGAACTCCCCCAGCTAATATCCAAACATGCAAGCGCTCACAGATTACTTCTGAGGCAAATTAAGAAAAATAAGAGTGGGAAAGCATAAAGCAGATACAAAAGAAAAACACGTTACGTTTGATTGATTGTATGCTATTGGAATGATCAATAGGTACAATTTGTCGTTGACTAGTGTACCCAAGAAAAAAGTGTTATAATGAGGTTTGTCTTTTAGGCTTTTATTCTGTAGGGTAAAAACACAGTAAAAATGTAAATGATTAGCAATATAATACTAACAAGTTAAAAGTTTAAGCAAATGGAACATGAAAATAGGAGAGCGGAGCTGAAATTAAATCCTGCTTAATGCAAATCTACTGAAGTGCTTAGGATGGACATGGAATAACGTGCCTTCACTTTTTCTTGAAGTGCATATGGGTATGCTCAACAGGTGTTAGTGTCCATGGGGGACCAGCAACTGAGAATTATTAATTTTAAAAAAGTTAGAATTGAACGAATCCAAGCAATAGAGTACAAGGTAGTATGAACAAGTATAGCGTCACACCATTCAAAACATTTAGGTAGAGATCAGGGCCCATGCATCCCCGGGATTGCAAAAAAGTTGAGCCACTGTTAAGTGCTGAAGAGTTCCACCATTGCACTCCTACAAGCTGTGATTGCAATATGTAGTAGGTCTCTGCTTCTTCTATGATATGAGAACATGTGAATTTTTAGTTTTAAAGAAGAGGAACGTGGTAATTAAGATTTTTTAAAATTTAATTTTTATTTAATGAGTTTTATAAAAATTTCATAATTACACAAGATTTTAATTTAAATTCTCAAGAATTTTAATATATGTCTTTCATTTTAATTTAATAATTGAGATTCATTCTCCACTAAAACATCATTTTTATATGATATTCTTTATGTGTGTTATATCATACATTTTACAACACACTTCTCTCTTTTTTTTTGTGTTATATCATACATTTTACAATACATTTATTTTTTTTCTTTTTTTTTTCTTTTTTTTTTCTTTTTTTATTGTATAAAAATTACATATATAAATACATGTAATTTATCATTCAAGGATTAGCACTGCTACATATAAGATTTTTTATAATATTTTATAAACAACATTTATAAAAATGTTACTATTAAAAATTTTTATAATATTTTATAAATAACGTTTGTAAAGTTGTTATTGATAGTTAATGTTACAAAAGATCTATATCATATTTTTAAAATGTTATTTTTCTATTAAAAAATATTATTAAAAGGTTGTAGTAACATTTTTTAAAAATATTATTGTTAGTATGTAAAAATGTTATTAAAAATCTTTAGCAGCATAAGATTTACAAACGTTTGATAAAATATTATGATAATATATTAATAATATTTTCTTATGATTTGACAATATTTTTTAGTTATTGTTAAAAATATATTTTATTATAATGTAGTGTCAATATGTATGTCTTTTGTAAATGATGTAATTTTGGTTAGTGAAACAAGAAAATAAAAAAATAAAAAGTTAGAGATGTAAAATTGAGATTAAGAAGATCATTAATTTTACTAAATTAAAAATAAAATAGAATATATATGATATGGATCAATTCTAATGTGAATATGAATCCAACACATTATTATATTTAATCTCAATTAATTAAATTGCAACAAAACACAAAACTTTAACAACTAGAAAATAGTAAAAGAGGACTCTCATGTGATTGAATTTGTGCTTCTCTTCCTCTAAACCTTTTGAAAGACCTACGGACTAGGAGAAATGTTCAATTCATCCCCTAATGGTTCTTCGTTCTACGAACTCATGACAATTTTTATCCTTTTCTATTTCTGTTCTTCTTGAATTCAGATCTCTTGTACTCGTTTTGATGCTTACCTAGATACTAACTAAACTAGTCATTAGTACTTAGAGCACAAGTGAGGTTCTTATAGATATTGCAGAGACAAGAAAATTATGTATTAATGACTTAAATTATTGAAATGCATCAATTGCACTTTATTACTCAACTTAACAATGAATTCATCCATTGTCCACCATAGACTAAGTTGACAGTGCTTGATTTGAATTTGAATTATAGGCTGGAAGTATAACACAATGTCATGTTTATGTCATACACAATTATTGGTATTTGACTTTTGATTGCTATAAGCTAAACGGGTGTGTAATCTCTTTTGTATACAGTCTCCTACACATCATGTGATGGACTGATTTCTCTTCTTAAAGAATTTCTCAGTCTAAAAAAATAGATGTCATACGCAAACTAGATTATTTTTCTCTTTTTTTTTATATAGATATTGTATAAATCAACATAATCCATTAATTTGTAAAACTCGCAAATTTTAGCAATACAGTAAATTCAACATAATTATTATTATTTTGTTAATATCAAATTATATTAAACTAGACATCTTCACTTGCCCAATATATTATGAACCATCATTGTTAGGAAAAAGGCCTATTTTTTATTTCACCATAGGCTTGGAAGATTGATCAATCAACCATGGAGGCAGAAGTTCAACGAAGAATACGAGACAGTGAAAACTGGAGAAGAATCGAAGGAGACAATGCATGTTTTTTTTAATGTTGATTTTTTTCATATTTGATAGGTTGGTTTTTTTTAGTTTTATTTTATTAATTATAAATTTTTGTTAATATTTTGTAAGTACATGGTGTTAGATTAGCATCCACAATGAGACCTCTTATTGAGATGGAAAGGGAACTCACGAGAAGACAATGAACTGCGAAAATCTCTTATGAGCATAGAAAAACAAATGATGTAACTGATAGTTTTAGCCTCTTTCTCTCATTCTTTGCCTTTAGGCTTGCATTTGTATGATGAACCTCCACCCTTTTGTTATTCTCTCTTGTGGAGTGATTTTACTGGGGTTGCTCGGCCTCCTAATGTTCTAATTTAATTGGCTTTGACCCTCCTTTGTATTAAAAAATAAATAAAATTGCATCCACTCAAGAATTTCACATGTGACATATATGGATGAATGAATTTGAAAAACATATTTTGCTACAAGTTATGCAATTTAAACACCAAGCTTCTTTTGTTTTAAAGGATTATGGATGAATGAATTCAAGAAAGAACATGATAGCCGTCTCTGCTGCAAGATAGGTTTTCTTCCTCCAACATTCTCAATTTTTTTTTCCTCTATCATTTTTAAACTTTTTTTTTCGTCTGAGCTTAAGTAACTTTTCGCTTGAGCTAGATATTTTCTTAATTTCTTCTTGCTCCTGAGCTCCCTAAAATTCAAATAAAAATTGGGATTAAATATCTCACTTTGTTTTGAGACTCAAAAATGTATTTTAATAAAAATAGTCTCAAATTAGAAAGTAATTGCTAATTTTCACAACAATAAAGTTCAAAAAACACAAATTTTCTCATATAAATGTATTAAACAATGACATTTATCAATGAATAAATTCAAGAAAGAAGGAAAAGTTCAAAAAAATCACTATAATTCTCATTGTGGTTTTACGTTCATCTATTTATGGACAAAAAAACAAAGTAAAAAGAGTGTCTTTTCTATATAATGATAATGATAAAAATATATTTATATCACCTTTTATTACAGTGTCTTTTTTATTTTTATTTAATATAAAACTTTACATTTATATTTATATTTAAAAATAAATAAATCATAATTATCATATGGAAATAGATAAAACCAAAGAGTAGATCATATAGATAATAGACTTGATAAGAAAAATTTAGACATCAATAATGTTTATAAGCATGACTTACAAGATTTTAATTTAAATTATATATTTTTTATATTTATATTTAGTATTTTTAAAATATATATACAGAAGTAACATAATTAATTTTAAAATATTAAATATGATTATATTAAAATAGAAAAAGATGAGTAATTATATTTTTAATTGAACATATCTTGTGTTAAAAAAATATTAAGCATACATAATTGTATTATAATTTGTTCTTTTATCAAGTTATAATAATGTAGAATATTTATATTAAAAAGTGTAAATTAGTATTATTATTATTATATCAATTAGTTTAATTTTTATTAGGATTATTTATTTATTTATAAGAATTATTATTTATATGTGATACTAATTTTTAATATTATTAAAAATTTTATTTTTTTATATTATTAAATTTTATTTTTTATATGTTATTATTTCTTTTATCATTTTAAGTGAATTTAGAAAGGCAGTACTATTATTGAATACTTTATAACTATTTTATGTTTATATGATACGTAATGAATATTTTTTATTTATTAAGATATGATTTATAATATTATTAATACAAATTTAAATATTAATTAACTAATCATTAAAAAACTTTTATTACTATTGTTAATAATATTAAAAAGGGTTAAAAAGTATACATTGTTTATAATATAGGAGCAAAGGAAAACTATAAAAACATATATGAAATACATGAACAATAATGATCAAAACATAAAATAACATAATATTAAAATTAAAAACGAAAAGAATAAAAAATCCATAGAGTTACATATGTGGATAAAAAGAATAATACAAAAGCACATAGATTAGTTGTAATGTGATGTTTGATTTTTTATCCTTACTTCTCATACTTTGCTAAATTTACTGATTGATAAACTTTAATATCTTATTTGTACAAAAGTCTCATTATTGTAAACGAATGAAGTAGACATATTGAGCAAAATTTTTATTCTCTTAAACTGTAATAAAAAATGAGAGAAGAAAATGTTATGTCAAGAAAAGAAATATTGAAAAACTAAAAATTCAAATAATAAAAAAAAATACTTTCTAATTGACCCCTAGATTTTAATAAAAATATATAGGATAAAATATCAATTTGGTTGTTAAAAAATATTGCATTTTTTATTTTGGTTCTTGAAAATTTTTCTTAAACATAAAAAATAAAAAGATATTATTTTTTAAAGATCAAATTCATATTTAAGTAAAAAATATATATGAAAAAAGAATGTTAATGAAATAAAACTTTCAATTTCCCTACGTATTTGTTAAGGACGTATAAAAAAGAAAATAAAAGTGTAATTTTTACCAAATAAAGGTCAATAAAAAATAAATCTTACATAAAAAATAATTAGTACAATAAACCAAAAAACTAAAATAATATTAAGATAATTGTAACATTAGTTTTGATATCTTTTTTATTATTTTTTAACCTATATTGACTTCTGATTATTTGCATTTATAGATACTAATCTACTCAATAATATTATGAAGAGATTTATAGATACTAATATTTAAGAATTGATTACCAAAATGAACCTAAAAGAAAGAGTTATGAAGAGGTGGAGTGATTGAAGTTTCATACCTTTGAAATTGTGATTACCAACAACTTTAGTTTGACTTCACTTTTACATGATGCACACTTGTTATAGTTTGGTTCATATCTTCCTAAAAAATTTCAATTTAGTCATCATCATCTTCAACTCTTATTTGTACAAAAATGTCATTGTTAATTTAGTAAGACATATATAAGTGAGATTCTCATTTTCTCAAACTACAATGAGAAAGCAAATAAAATAAATAATAAATAAATAAAAAAATAATAAATAGAGAAATATACATGTTAATTGATCCTTAAACCTCATGAAAGAATATAAAATATATAAGAGATGATAAGGGTATGTCTCCTTTATGTTTTTAATAATGATAATGAGATCAATTTATTTTTTTAATAAAATAATAATAAAAATTATTTAATAATTGACTATTACTATATAAAGAATTATAGTTATTTTAATAATTGACAATGAATGAAGATGAATCATCATTGTTATAACATTTATAAAATATTTAAAATTTAAATAAAATTAAATGATAACTGTTAAACGTATTTTCAGTTAAAAATTAAGCATGGGTAAGAAAAATAGTATTATTTAAAATTTATAAAAGTAAAAACTAATTACTGGTAATAAAAATAAAACAATACTTCGAAAAAGTACAAAATCTAAAATGTTTGAAATAATAAAATCGCATGTTTTATTTCTAAAACAACCGTTACAAAGTTTAAGTTAATTTTATACGTTTCAAACTAATTTTTTATATGTTATTTAGAGTTTTTTTTTAATGAAATACAAAAGTCTTTTCAATTCAACCGTTGTATATATATTCTTATTTACTTTTAAAAGGAATATACAGAAATTAAAAAAATTGTATTAATAAATAATGATAAATATACAAAAATATATAAAAAATAAAAATATATATTAATTTAATATAAAAAAATTTATATTAAGTTTCAAAAGAAATATTAATATTATTATTGTAACATCTATAAAATATTTAAGATTTAAATAAAAGCAATAAACATT
>JAMLFT010001366.1:0-31282 GCA_026544285.1 Pachyrhizus erosus
AAAAAGGGAATATTTTAATATAAATTAATGTGATTTAACCATATATTAAAAATGAGAGTATAATTTGCCCAAAATAAAATACTTTGTCTAACGCCGACGATGAAGTTGGGTCTAAATAGGCCATAGTCGATGTTGGATGGGCCTGTGTGACAACATTGCTCACATTTAACACGGGCCTAAAATCTTATAACTAATTGCTGAAAAGTCAAATGAAATGGACTTCTGACAACAATAAAAAGGCTTTTGATATTTATATTCTATATTTATATATAATCAATATAAATCCTAATTTTATCCTATCTTATTATTTTATTCCTAATTTTGCATCCTCTATCTTACATTCTTCATTCTTTAAACCTATTTTTCCAATCCTTTTTTATAGTTCTTAAAATTTGTTTTTATAATCATATTTTTTGAATCCTATCTTTGTACCTCTATTAACCATTTACTTTTATTTTGATCTTCTATATTTTTTGTATAAAAAATTATAATCTATTTCATAATTTGATTAACTTTTAAGTAAACATTATGGTACATGATAACTTCAAATACATAATATCTTATAATTTTCTCTTAAATGAATATGTGATTGAAAGGATAGACAATTTGTTTCATCACATATGGTGCATTTTTTCCTTTTAATATGTGATTGTGTTTCAAGTAACTTGCACTAAATTTATTTTTCTAAAAAGTACTTTCCAAAACAATGTTATGTATTCCAAAAAGTTTTGTTTTTTTTAAATTGTGTGTTGTTCAAAATGTGATTTAAAAAGTTATTTTCTGGATGATAATTAGTATTTTGGAAAAATAATTACTATTTTGGAAAGTACTTTCCAAATTGATAATTAGTATATCAAAAAAATACTTATGGGATAACAATTATCATTATAAAAAACTTATTTGGTTTACAGCGGATGAGATTAGCATGTGATAGAGGTTAGTGTGGGAGACAATAAAGGGGAGGTGCGCGATAGATGAAAAGGGTTGTGTGATAGAGGAGGTTGGTGTGTGACAATAAGTGACAGATTCGTGAAACCCTCAACCAACAAAAAATGATGAGTAGAAAAGTGTGAATGATTTATGAAAAGAAATATTAATAAATTGAAATTTAAAATTAAAAGAATAATTAAGGAAATAAAACTAAAAAAAGGGAAAGGAATATCCATTTATCAACATATGGAGGCGTAATTAATATAAGTCAAATAAAAAATGTATCCTATTTATAATACTTTGAGACTTGCATGAAATCTATATAGGTTTTAGTCAAAAATGGATGTTAGTTCTTTTTTTTTTTTTGTAGAAGCTTTTTATAATTAGATAATTGTTACAACATTGACTAGTAATCAATTTTTATGCGTACAATTATAAATTACGAAGTTTCTAACTTGTTAATAATCAATTTTTGATTAGTAGAATTCCTTAAACGTAATTCAAGAGTTAAAGCGAATCAATATAAAATATAATTTTTTTTATTGTGTTTGATTCTCACCTTTTTTATACGTTGTATTTTTGAGAAATTATTTTTCATCCGTTTATAGTTTATATGTCCTTTTAAAAGGTTTGCAAAAAATTTATAAAAATCACACATTATTTAATTTTCTTCTAATGTCTTTTCTAACCTTTTAGATTTTTCATTTCACGTGTCATTTCATCGATAAAAATATATATTATAGATTTTTATGTTTAATATAAGTTTTTTTTTAAAACACAAAATAATTGAAACTACAATGAGATTATTTATCATATATGTAATTTTTATATACAATTTATTACAATTTCTTATGATTACTAAATTATAATTTTATTTTATTTAATTACAGTTTTTAACATTATGAAATTTTTAGGATTACTTAATTTTAATTTAATTTTATTTTAATTATAATTTTTAATATTATAAAAACACTCTTATTTTTGGAGAAAAAATTAGTGACTAATTGTATATCATTTTAAGTAACAAAAAATATTAAAATATATTTTAGTGATGAAGATAAAAATAGTAATTTAAAAAATATACATTAAGAAAAATAATTATATAAATAAAATAAAAATGATAATATAAAATAATTAATTGATAAATTTTCAATTAGTTATAAGAATAATGTACGAAATCTTATATTAAAGACAAAAAAAAATAGTATAATTAAAAGAAAAGTTTTACTGTATAGATAATTATATAATATAATAGTAAATTAAATAAATATCATAATATACAAAAATGTATAGATATATTTATAATTTATAATTATATAAATTAAATATCATGATATACATATTTTTATTTCATTTTATCCTTATAATTACGTTGACAAATATTTTTTATCCTATAATTACACTTTTTAAACAACCTGTAGCAATAATTTTATCTTAGAAGTTACTCATTATTATTTAACTTTTATTATTTTATTTATATTTTTTAAAATTAGAGAGATACAGCCAACAGGAGTGCCTTTTTTGTCCCTAGTATTATATAAATGAAATAAAATATGTATTTTTCAATCATATTTTTAATAATGGAACCGTTTTTCAAAGTTCATATTTTTGAAGTGGCAAGGTGTGAATGGAGGACGCATGTGTGTAGCGTGCACCCTTCCACATAATAGAACAGAACAGAGAGTGTGTGTTTTTTTTCTTTTCTCTTTCTCGTTCAGCTTCTCGATCTCTCTCGATTTTTCCCCTTCCCCTTCCCCACCGACTGCTTCAGATTTGCTCATAAATTTCAAATTCCAAATAAACAAAGAATAATAATCGGAAGAAATCGAAAGGAAAGGGCAGTGCAGAATGGAGGACATGCCACTGCCGGCGTTGTTTGAGCAAGCCCGCAAGATCCACGCCACGGCCACCGAGTCCAGCGCCGACCAGGTACGCTATTTGCACGCTCCTTTGTTCTGTTTTTGTTTTGCGTTCTTCATCGAACATGTTTGTTTTGGGGTTCAGGAGGTTGTGAAGAAGGGGTGCGAGGCCCTGCATAGGTGCGAGGGCATGGTCCATAATCTAGGTTTGTTCTCTCCTAACGAGACCAAAGACGATATCAGCACCTCCAATCTCAAGTACATTCTGGTTCGCACTTCTTCTCATTATTCTCTTCCTAACCTTTTTTTTTTTTTTTTTTTTATGAGATATATGTGTTAATCCCTGGATCGTTATTCTTCTTTCATCTTTTTAGTTTAGGTATTTTAAGTTTTAATTAACGCGATTATTTTATATATTCAAGGAAAATGAATAGCAGCACGACCATAATTAAGTCTTGCTTCGATTTGTTTTTAGTCCTCAGCGATAGAACAATCATATTCAGTTTTTTTCCAACATATTATGTACTTGGAGAGTGGAGAGTGATAAACCAATCCATCAAAATATTTCCTGTGATGCAGAAATTTGCAGTTAGGTTAACTTTATAAAGCTTTTAGAGTGAAATGTTAGCCTTTGAGCATATTATTATATAACAATCTCTCATAACATACTATCTAATACATTATTTTACCTTTTGGTTTCCTCCTATCTTTTCTGCACGAGAACTACCTTGACATTTTTAAAACTATAACCACTCCATTATTAACTATTGATTGTCAACATCCAAATAATGCACAAAGTACTTTCCTCTCTAGTTTCTACTCTACTCCATTTTGAACCATTCTACGGTACTGATCCAAACACAAGTTAAAAGATGTTTATGGGGTTGACCACAGCTGGTTCATGCTGAGAATCTGTTATTGACAGATCCAAACTGGAGGAAAATGATTAGTAAAGATTCTTTCAATACCATAATTGAAATGTGATCTAATTTCTCCTGTGCCTAAAGGTTGAGAAAGGAAGGTAATGTGATGCTGAAAAATGGGGATCATTTTGTAGCTCAATTTCAATTTATTGTTTGAATGGTTTGAATAACATTTTACTATCAAAGATAGAAGATAGATGGTCATGCAGGGTGTTGTGCATCTGTGTAGTAATTCAGGGTACTATTTGCTCCCTGATAGAATAGAATTGCTCTTTTTTGAGCTGCCTTTGAGAATGAAAATGTGTTCTGCAAAATTACTCACTTGCCATGCTCATCTGCTATTTGGCTTCTTGAAAGATTTAGTGGTGGATTTTGTAATGGAACAAGTTTCATCATAGAAAAGGTTGTTTCTGATGTTTCCCTGAACTTTGCGTAAAAGGAATGTGCAACAATTAGTACCAGCAAATTAGTGTTTAGAAAGAAATCTAAACATCATGATGCATTTCTTTCCCTGATTAGTTTGAACCAAGTATAAGATATGTATAAATGTGGTAAGGCTAGACAAATGCACCACCCATGGGATATTTGCTTCATCTGTTTTAACTTCCAACTAGTACAGATGGTTTTAGATATTGAGGAGTTAATATTGATAGACCCTTTTATTATTTATTAATTTCATGTCATAATTTCCTCAGGTGCCATTCTATCTTGCGGAGTTGACGGAGAAAATAGTACAGGATGACAGGATACAGATTCTAAAGGCTTCCCAGGCAAAACTAAAGGTGAGAGCTGATCCATAGAAAGGAACCCCTTCCCCCTTTCACCGATAGCCAATTCAACATTACATCAATGTGTACAATTCCTTATTAAATTTTCATAATATTCATGTTAATCAAAGCTTACTGAAGACAGCCGTTTTGTAGGAATTTATCTCGTTTTGTGAAGCAATGGAGCTGGTCCCAAAAGAGGAGTTAGAATCTTTTATTGAAGTGTCTCCAAAAACTGTTGCTGATCAGAGGGCCAGGAAGGTGTTCTTATTTGTACAAATTTTTTTGTATAAATTATATAACACAATTTTGTATAGAGTTCAGGCACTATAAGTTTGTATCCTGTATTGCAGATTGCTAGGTTCAAACGTCAGAGAGCTGCAGAGTCAAAGTTGTTGGAAATAAAAGAGCGAAAGGAACGCCGAGGGCGTTCTACTAAAGCAGCTGCCCTGTCCACCCCTGTTGAGGCAGGAGAGGAAGAAGTATTGGATGATGATGGGGAAGAAGAAAGAGAGGTTTTTGTCTGATCTGCCATTGATTTTAGTGTGATGCTGTTAATATTCTGTTACTCCTGCTTTATTTAGTGAGCTTATGCTATATGCCTGTATTGCTGAAAACCTGTTTCTATGTGATTTTTGCTTCCCATTAGATTGGCTCAAATTCAGCTTACTTCTGTAAACATGGGTAATAGCACTTGCTGGATATATTTAAAAAATTAGGATAAGCTCTTAAAAATTGGTTTCTTGGACCTGTAGTTGTCTTATATTTTGCCTGACTGGTTTATGATTTATGAAATGGATTCTGGCTGTTTCAAATGCCTGAAAGAATGTGTGTCTGTGTGATTTCATAATTGTGATTGCTATGAAGTATGAACTATATCTGCTCATTGTATTGTTCATTTATTTTTTTCCCCTTTTTTTCAGGCATGGACCACTACCATATCTTTGGCAATCTGTAAGGTTGGTTTGTACTTAAGCAACAGTTTCAGTTGTTGAAACTTCTATTTCCATTGTTCTCATGTTTATCTTTTGCCATATTCAGTCGGTAGATCTACTGGATATGTTGAAGAAAGAGGAAGAGATGCTTTCTGCTGTAAAGGATAGACAATCCAAGGTAGTAAAATGCTTTGTGTATCAAATACTTCATGAAGCACTGTTGTCTGTACCTAGTCAGCTGTGGGCCTGTTACTACTATTTTACGTTGATACTATTACCTTGAAAATCTTGATTACTTTATGAAATGTGGTTGAGTTGAAATTTAAAACTTGAAGAAATGTTATTAAGTAGCAGAAGTTGATACTTATCTTTGTTAAGACATTATAGCATGTTTCTCAAGCTAGTTCTAGAATCTCATGCCAAATGTAGCATATATAGTTAAATATAATAGACATATTCTATTTAAATAGGAGCAGGAAATTGTTCATTTTTGCTGACTTAGGTTTGGTTTTATTTATCATTTCTTGTGATTCTGTGATGTTTTAGGATGGAGATAAGGAGTTCTCTAGGGATGTTCTGGATGAACGTGCCAAGAAAGCTGAAGCTTGGCATCGTGATGCTGCAGTTCGTGCACAGTACACTAAGCCATCGCCACCAATCACATGTGCCACTTTTGCCCAAGATGTTCTAGAAGGAAGAGCAAAGGCTTCACAAGCACATGAGCACAAGCACCAACCACTAATATTTGGACCAGCTAGCCTTGTAAATGGAAGCTTAACAACAGAGAGAGAAAGAATGGCAGCTCAGGTCTTCCAGCCTAGTCATAGGTATGCATTATCCCTTTTATCAATGAATTGCACACAACCTGGCTAATGAAAGGCTTTGGAATGGGGAAATTTGAGTGTTTTAAACGGACCATGTGCCCGAAAAAGAGATGAAATTTTTTTCCTTGTAGTTTTCAGTGTTCTGTTTCCTAGGACTCCCGTTGGTTGCCTGTGATTGGGTAGAGTGTTACAATTTTTCTGGCAGACAAATCTTATGGGAATATGATTTAAGCTAATGATACTTGCACTGCTCACATTTTTTGAGATGCTAAGTTGAATATTTTTATGAAAGGATGCCAACTATGAGCATCGAGGAAGCTGGGCTAAGAGAAATGGAAATAATGAATAAATGGCAAGAGAGAAATGCCAGACTCATGGAAGAAGCCAATTCGTCTTGGTACAATGATAGGAAGTCGAAGCCAGGAGAAGACGATGATAATGAAGAAGATGATGCTGCACAGGAGAAAGCAAGGGCCTGGGATGACTGGAAGGATGATAATCCACGAGGTGCAGGAAATAAGAAACTTACCCCTTGTGGGTAAAGTGAGTTCTTTCCTGGCTTAAGAGTAATGGGATTGGGATAAATCTGATTTTAACGAAATCCCGTAATTTATAGTTTGACATACTCGTAGTTAGATTGTGTTCAGATTATATGTATACTAGGCTCTTCATTTGATTACATTGCATGCGTATATTATTGGAGTGAAAGTAGGGACCTACCCCACCTTGTCCCCTTTTCTTTCTACTTTGCATGTTTTTTCCTACGGATATTTCTGGAATTAGTAGCTTGTTTTGCAATATGCGCCAAAGCTGATAATATGCCTTGTTAATTATTATTATATTAACGAAGCATGATTTTTCTTATTGAATTACTGAGTAACTTCTGTATTATATTGCATTTTCTGGAAAGACAATCGCTTTTGAATAATTTTGAGAAAATAAATACATCTGTTATTTTGGAAAGTTTTTTTTTTTTTCGGTAAAAGAATGGTTAAGTAGTTTAGTTAATACCTCAAATTTCACCTTAGAGAGACGTCTCCGAAATGTTATTAATTCATTGAAGGTTTTCAATGAAAATCCTCTGAATATTTGTGAGATGACAATGAAATGCTATCTATTGGTCTACATGTGTGTACAGGAAATGCGTGTGTATGAATTCCTCTACTGGTAATGATATTTTCAAGTTTTTGCTTTAGGTCTCTGTTTAATCATTGAACAAAGTCAGGCATGCACAAAGATTTGTTTATTTTGTTCAGTGTGCATCATGGATGCATTTGAGTTGATAGGTAGTGACTAATTTTTTTTGGAAACCGTAGTTTTTCTTAAACAATTTTTTAATACTCACCGATAAGAATATACAATAGTGCGTGCACACATATCTATTTATTTAATTAATTTTTTTTAGTAATATAAAATGTTTGAAAAAGGAATTTTAGCTTGTTCTTAGACCATAGGAAATTGCCAGTGACTGTTTTAATTATTTTTATTATTAATTATATAAAATGGGTTTTATATTTGGATATTTTAGGTAAAAAATTATTTTAAGGTAATTCATTGTTTAAATTCTCCTTTTTTTTTTGTAAAGCTTATACCCAACACCAAATTGTCTAAACCTTAAGATAAAATTATTAAAAAAGTATATGAAGTTATTTGTAATAATTAATTTTGTATTTAAAATGAAAAATAAAACATAAAAGTTCATTAAAAAATAGGTTGCTAATTTCAAATTACACGAACATCTCTTATTTTTTTTAATTATTTCAGTAATTTTTCTTGTTTGTGGAATATATAAAAAATTGTCAACGTTCAAAGAGATTAATGAAATATGTTTGAAAGTGTAAATGTAATATTTTTAAGTATTAAGAGATGTGTAGAAATATTAAAAAAGATTATATTAAATATAATTCATGTAAAATAAAGAGAGTATTACTGTAATTTATTCTAAATTTTATTATAAAAATTGTTTCTTTTGTTTAAAATATATTTTTTTTTATAAAATTTGATAGAGTCTGGAAAAACTTCCGAACT
Source organism: Pachyrhizus erosus (assembly GCA_026544285.1). NCBI lineage: Eukaryota > Viridiplantae > Streptophyta > Magnoliopsida > Fabales > Fabaceae > Pachyrhizus > Pachyrhizus erosus. Next base: position 8,267 of record JAMLFT010001366.1, read on the forward strand.
ATTGAGTGAGATGTTAATGACATGTTAATAATGTCAGCAAAGGACTATTTAAAAGATTAATAAGAATTTTACCTCAATTACAATTATAAGTGTTAAGAGGTCTTCCTGAAGAGGATTATTCCCTAAACAACAGGATGTGGAAATTACATTTAAAGATTATAATTTGAATGATCACAAACAAGTTTGATGAGTAATGCCTATAGGTTTTTATCTCCACCAATCGTATTATTATGTTTGAGAAAATCTTAATTTAAGCATGCCCAGTGTAGTGAAATTCATTTCTACCCAATATCTCTGTCCCCATAGATGAAGAAAAATAATTAGAAGACAGAAACACTTTCTAATAATTGCTCTCTTCCTCCCTCCCTCTCTCTCTCTCTCTCTCTCTAGGGAGGTTAGAGGTGTTTTCTCCTTTCTCTCTAGCGAGTTTTGATATGATATGATGTAAAGTTCATTTATATATTTGTGCATTCACTCATCACCGATGCAACACTGCTGTCTGTGATATCGTATCAATATTCATGGGGGGCCCAAAATAAGCATCACCAAAATTCGACATCCGTGGTGGGAACATAGGCTACGATTTTTTTCCTTTAAGATCAAAAATTTCTTATACTTCGTTGTCATACTATTGTAGTCAATAAGGTGGATAAATATCAACATCCACCGGTAACCCCTCTAAGCTCGTTATCTTTGAAGTTTTAAAATCAAATTAAAAAAGAACATTTCTGTAATGTATTGGAGAATTAGAAGCCGACACTACCGAGTTCACATTCCAATATCAGATCTTGAATTTTCGAAATTACAAAACATTTACATATAAATTGCAAAAGGTCCGTTGAGTCATCCTTAGGTCAATAATAAAGGCAAAAGTAAATAAGATATGATATAGCTATACATAAACAATCATTGTCGTTCCTCTTCCAATAAAAATAAATCTTATAAAAGTATCAACGATACTTATGTCTGGCTGACTCTGCTATTAATTATTGAATAATCATTAAAAGAGTGTAGTAAACAATAATATTTCAACGGGTTCATTACCAATTGCTTGAGGTTGGGAAAGTTGTTGTGACTCAAAAATCAAAATTAAAATATAATATTAATTAGTGAAAATTCATTATAATGTATTATATAAAAGGAAAAATATTAACCATAAAAATCCTTAAAAGTTGAAAGGAAAACTTGATTGAAGTTTTTGTTTTTCCTTAGTTACTAGACTTTATTGGAATTAGGAGAGGCCACCAACTTAAAATATCTTAGTTTTTTCTGCAATGTATTAGTAATGTATATGAGCCTGTCATGCTTAATTTAGTTTGATGTTATATAGCTTTTGTTTAACAGGTTCCAGCTTTTACAGATCTTAATTCTTAAAAAGAAACCAGTTGAATAGTGCATTCGGGGTCCATCATGACTCTTCACCTTTATTGCTTGGAAATTGAGAAATATGTACTGAAAGCAACATATTTTTGCCCCACAACTATCAAGGATCTCAGATTGTAGAATTGGTGGTATGACAAGATATTTGAAATTTTGAACTCCTAACTTGTGAAGGTATTATATTTATATGGATGCAAACAATTCGGCAGTAATAGTAGGATTAATTCACGGATAAGATACGTGGTCCAGGAGAAGTTATTAATTCGCTTGTTTGTATTGTTGTTGTTATACTATACACTACAAATCACGACACTGACCGATTTTTCAAAAATGGGTAAACCACGTTGCAAAGCAACTAGTACTTGTTCTCAACTTGTACACGTATATACGGAGAAGGAAAACCCAAAAATATACTTTATGTAACTGCTTCCATGCACTTTCAAATATGTATTGTTTATGATTTTTCTTTTTTTTTAATTTTTATCTCGTCTGGTCTTGTAACTTGTAAGTATTTTTTTATTATTATAATTTCTGGTTCGGCTATAATTTATTACAGAAATGTCTTATTGAGTATTTTGATCATCAATAGACAGGTAAGCAACTCTGATTTTATTCAATATTCTATAGCCAAATTGATTTTGGATATCTATTCTTTTTGTTGCTGAGTTTCTCTCTCTTGCAATTAATGGTGACAAGCATCCAGGAATCTAGTGCTTTTGCTTGCTAAAATGGTTAAGAGCGTGGGCAATGAGAAAGGAGTGTGAACAATGGGGGGTTGGTGGTGGTAGGAGGAGAAGAAAGGAAAAATTCAAATAAAAGAAAGGAAAGAGCATGTGGGGTTGATAGGGCAGTGTTTCACTGAAAACCAGGGAGCATAATTCTTAGTTTTCTTTCTATTCAGTGTAGAGTAGTAGAGTACCCTTTTTCAACCGAATGTGCAGTGTTACACGTGTAAGCACCCATCTTTTATGCATTCTATGCCCTTTTTCAGAAGATACCTTTCACATCAATTACATGAGCTTTGCTGTTTGGTGTGACCGGTGGACTTAACCTGTCCATTGGAATACTTTTTCCCTGGCTGCAGTTTCTGCTTCACTGGCTTGTTTTTTTCCCTGGATGTGAGTTGCAGCAGTGGAAGTGTAAGTTGTTGAATGTTTTTTAAGGATACTGTTGCTTTAGTCATATTCTGCACATATCAATTTCACCGGGTATTGCTGTTCCTCAATTATTGCACTGGCAGTGTACTAAGCCTAGTGGGTTCCCAATTATTGAATATTTTGTGATCTGTTTTATCAGAAGTGGGTCTGTGCTTTTCCCCAATATGTGGTCTGAATCATGTGGCTTGTAAGGTAATGTGGGACTTACAGTTTGCTGGTTTTGTTTTTTAACATTTGGTTTTCAGTTGCAGAGGTGCCAGAGAATCCGATCTCACAGGAATGGGTGAGAAGGAAATTTCTGTTTTGGATAGAGTTGGGTGTGACAACAAGATTGACACTGAAAGCATGTATCCCATGTATTTTGGTGCTTCTTGCGCATTCTTTGCGCTTCAAGTCCTCACAGAACCACAAGTTGAGGTTGAGAGATGGTCTAAAATCCGTGACACCATGCTTCAAGGGAGTGCTCAGCTCTTGGGGCTGATTGTGTGGAGGCTTCAGAAGGGAATGCCAAATGGGGGAGAATGCAGACTCAAAAGTGCTGAGAGAGAAATTGAGAATCTGAAAAGAATAAGGCATGAGGATGCCAAGGCCAATGAGAAAGTAGTGGGAATCTTTGCAGCACAAGAGCAAAGTTGGTTGAGTGAAAGGAGGAGACTTCGCCAGCAGATTGGGGCTCTACTGAGTGAGTTGAGAATTTTTGAGAGAAACAAGGATGCTGTTATTTCTGAATTGAATCAGAAATTGAAGGACATGGAGGTTTGGGTGGAATCAAGAGACAAGGAGTTTGAACAAGAGGAGCAGAAGAGGAAGCAGCTAGAAGAAAAGCTGACCAAAATCGAAAGGGATGCTGAAGAAACGAGAGAATCTGCTAGGCGTGAAGCTCAAGAGCATTCTTCTGATCTCAGGAAGCACAAAACTGCTTTCATTGAGCTGGTGTCAAACCAAAGACAGCTTGAGGCTGAACTCGGTCGCGCGGTTAAGCAAGTGGAAGCTACTAGACAAGAGCTTGCTTCTGTGGCGGAGAAGAAGGAGGAGGCAGATTTGATGGCCCAGAAATTGTCTTTGGAGATCACAAAATTTCACAAGGATTTGGAACAGAAGGATAAAATTTTGTCAGCAATGTTGAGGAAGTCTAAGTTGGATACTGCAGAGAAGCAAATGCTGTTAAAAGAGGTTAAGTTATCAAAGGCTAGGAGGAAGCAAGCTGAGCAGGAGACACAAAGGTGGAAGGCTGTTTCAGAAGGAAAACATGAAAGACATTCCTTAAAAAGCATGTTGGTGAACTTGAGTTCGAGGATGGATGTTTTCCCCGGTACTAGAGGCATGCAACATAGTTCCACAGGGTCCTCACACACTGCAAATGAACCAGACCAACTTTCACCCTTTCCTGATCACTATTTGCAGCAAAGAAATGGAGACTTAAGTAAGATTAAATTCTTCAAACTTATATTGTATCTGACTTTATTTGTTGCTAGTGTATAGAGTTTCCTTGATCCTTTGTCCATTTATTTTGTGTCCAGCCATTCCTGCTAATGCCAAGCGTTTGGAAGATTGGATGAGAGCTGAGGCAGAAAGGTATGCAACCTTGATTGAACAGAGGCATCACTTAGAGCTAGATGCTTTTGCTGAACAAATGCGTCTCAAAGATGAGAAATTAGAGGCGTTTCGTTGGCAGTTGTTGAGAACAGAACTAGAAATGAAACAGATGCAGGCACATGTGGAGGGGCTGGTCAAGGATGTGACACAGCTAAGACATGACAAGATGAGATTGGAGACCTTACTGTTGGACAGAGAAGATGAACTGACTTCCCTGAAAGAGCAATTTGTATCAAAATTGGGACCCTTAAAAAATAACTCAAATTTGCCTCCACAATCTTCAGAACTAGCCCAAGATGCTGTCTGGTCAAGAGTCAAGGTTGTCAAGAGAAAACCAGGTGAAAAAGTGCTAGAAATGATGGAAACTTTTGTTGAGGAAGATTGTGAGAAGGAAGTACAATGTCTACCCCATGATCAGATTAACAGTGCTAATTTACTAGTTCAATCTCCAGAAAATGAGATTGAAGAAGAGAAGGGTGTTTCTAGGGAGGATAATTCTACTCCTACGCAAAATCAAAGTCCAAATAAAGTAGAAGCTGATGCTTCTGAACAGATAGCATCTACCAGCCAGACCCTTGGTACAACAAAACAGTCCCTATGGAAGATGGATCTTCATGCTCTTGGAATATCTTACAAGATCAAGAGGCTGAAGCAGCAACTTGTTCTTGTTGAAAGGTTAACAGGAAGGCAAGCCAATGATGAACAAGCAGAAATTACTGATGATAACAAAGTGGGTATGAAGGTTTATCTGTCCTTGACTACTTTGCTGAATAAACAAGTTGGAAGATATCAATCTCTCCAAGAGAAGACTGATGATCTTTGCAAACGGATGGTAAGTAAGCATTAATTCTATATTATATATATATATATATATATATATATATATATATATATATATATATATATATATATATATATATATATATATATATATATATATGTATGTATATATATATATATATATGTATATATATATATATATATTAGTTTTACACACACTCTACAATCCATTGACAACATGTCAGAACATTCTTTTGTCCATGTGAACATTTTAGGCTTCTTTTTAATACCCGTTTATGATATAGAAAAATGGAACAACTTTGCATTAACTGTCATCTAAATTCTAGTGTCCAACTCCATTTGGCACAGCAAAGTTGAGCATCACTCAATCATTTCTTGCACATTATTTCAGCACGAGAATGACCTCTATGCAAACCGTGGAGATGTGAATGCTGCAAGAGCAAAGGAGAAAACATCAACACTAGAGCACTTCCTAGAAGAAACATTTCAATTACAAAGATACATAGTTGCAACAGGACAAAAGTTGATGGAAATTCAGTCCAAGATTGTTTCTGGCTTTGTTGGAGTGGCAGATGAGATGGAGAAAAGTTCTGGCATTGACATGAACCGCTTTGCCGACAGTATTAGAAATCTGTTCCATGAAGTTCAAAGAGGTCTAGAAGTTAGGACAGCTAGAATTATAGGAGACCTTGAGGGAACACTAGCTCGTGAAGGAATGACATGTTTGAGAAGGTAGCAACGAATTCCTCTGGCTTAGAATGGCCTTCATGTGTTTATTTGTCTGTACCATACTTGTTACTGTAGTTAATAGCATCAATTTGTGTATATGGATGTCACACAAAGATCCCAATGGAAACTTCCATGATTTTTCCTGTCTCCTTAGTTGACTTGAATGAACTCATAGACCCACTCTATTAAAAGGTGACAGGGCATACCCCAAAAGAAAATGAAAGGTAAACTTCATGTATTTTCCTTATCTTATAGCCTTAAATAATTTGTCATTAGTTAGGTTGGATAAATAAATGAAAAGTTAATTATACTGCGTACAGTGCTTTTATTTCAAATGTTTTTATATTCCCATGTTTAACATACTTGACCAAATACACCTACCATTTTAATTAGTACAATGTCACACCCTTTTCGCTTTAAAAGCACGATCTGTAAAATATCGAAATATTATGGCACTTTGATTAACATGGATAGTTATGTGTGCAACAAGGCAAAAGATTATTCTTTGAATCAACTGAATATTACTCTGATAAGCCTTTTTTTAACCTTCTTACTTCAAATGACATGAGCTTTAACTAGATTTCGTGGAGTATTTTCCTATTTTTGATCTAATGTTTCCTCAAATAAGGTGCTTAAATATGGAAACGGATTTCTGTAAAAAAAAATATGGAAACGGATTATGAGTTTGGTGACTTTGATGACTTTCTCTAATTTTGTACCATTGAATTAATTTAATGGTGCAATTTTTTTCATTTGTTTTAAAAACTATATTTTATTTAATTAGTAATTTAGTTTCTATATTTTTTATATTTTTTATATTTTGAAACTATAAAATTACTACTAAGGATGTAGATTAACTGCTACGAAATTATTTTACTTTAATCAATTGTCTAGAGTAACATTTAAATTGTCATTTGTTGTAAAAAAAAATTAATAATATAAAATTGTCCCATTTTTTAAAAAAATATTAAACTGTCAATTATTTTAATGCGATAAAAAAATTCAAACACTTTAAAAATTGTTACAAAAATTTTTAGGATTTTTTTATACACATCATTAGTATCGTTTACATGAAACAATTTTGTTTCATTTGGTAAGACCAAGTCGATAAAATCATTATAAATAACAAAATTTTGTGTCGAAACTATTAATTAAAGTGAAATAATTTTGTATTAATTAATCTACAGGTTTTTTTTTTATATAACTTTAAAGTATAAAAGAATATTAAATTAATAAATAAATTAAAAATATTTTTTAAAACAAATAGAAAAATCTGAACCATTAAATTAATCTAATACTGAAAAAAAAGCTCACTGCATCTCAAAGTCACCCAATCCGTTTCGAATGAGGTTGCAAGTTCTCTCTTTTATCGAATGTTGTCAATGAGTAAGTAAGTCTCTTCTCTCTTTGTTTCCTTCTCTCACTTTGCATATTGGAAAGTACAAGAAAAGCATAAATCGAGAAAAGAACCAACAGAGCATAAATTCTTCTTGTCTATACTCCACACACTGACAGCATTGCTTTGACATTTTTTTTTTTTCATTCATAAAAATCCGAGTTTCTTTTTGGGTCGTGAAAGTGTGAAAGTGTGAAAGAGAAATGTTCAATACAATATACTAATCTTTTCCTTTTGTTGGGCCACCGTTTGGATGAACCCTCAAAAGTATCGTCGTGGGCTCGGAAACCATATAAATTGCCTAAAATCTTAGAAGCAATTCGTCACCACTTTGGAAATGTAATAATATTAGGTTTATTATAATTTAATTGGGCCACATATCATAATCCTTTTATCTCACACTCCTCTGTCCTATACACTGTTATCAAGCACTATCCAATTCGCTAATGTGGTCGTCCTTCTTTAATCCAATATTATAGGGTTATTTTGGTAATCCTGAAAACAAATATTGGAATATGTTTTTAATATAATTTAAATGATTTTTTTCAAGCCGTTTTAAGGCTATACGAGATTATTTATTAGATACATTCATCAATAACTACATATTTAAAAGTTCACTTAAGAGAGTGGTGAATCCATTCATAATTGAAGAGGTGCATGTGCATCCTCTCATTTAAAAAAAAACTTATATATATATATATGTGTGTATTTTTAATTCTCTATATTTAAATTTTTTACTTTTAATTTTCCATCTTTTATAATAATAATAATTAATAATTTTTATTTTTCTAAAAATAGATTGATCCTCCTAATGTAAGGTGATAGATCCGCCACTGAGGATAACCAAAGCTGTGCAAGATAGAGTATGTCTGTCTTCCGTTTCAACGAAGTACAAATACGAAGGAGATGTTGGATTAACGTTAAATTGAAAGTAGCTTGAAAAATAAACACACATATAAACTCTGTGTTTTGAAATGGGCAGTGAACTTTCTTAATGGACTTGAACTATTCAATCTGCAAATCAAACATTGATTTCTTCTTTGTTTTTTTAGTTTTTCTTTTTCTTTTCCTGTTTAAGTGGCCTATCTCTTCAACTAATTCTGCTTATCTTTCTTTATTATTATCATTATTATTATTATTATTGTTATTATTTAGAATTGTTTCTCTGTTTTTAGTGACCTACTAGGAAGGATAAAAGGAACAATAATTATTGTGAGAGGAAAGAAAAGGCAAAAAGACAAGAAAATAGCGGTAGTTTAAGGTAGTGGATCGATAATTGATATGCATTTATTCTGTGCCATTAACTCTAAAAGGTATTTTTACAATTTTATTTGAGCACAAAGCTTTCTCAACAAGTGATAAATAAATGACTGAGAGAGGCACCTAAAATTCTTGGATATATACCACTACACAAACGTGGTTATAATCTCCATTTGAAAATGCTTATTTTTATAAATTTCTTTAGACACAAAAACTCCTTACCATCTTTGATTTCCATCAAAGGATTTATTTTTTATATTATAGTTTAAGTAAAATGTTAATAATGTATTATCTTTTTTTTATATTCATAGTTTTATTGAAGTTTAAATTTATAACTCCGTAAATATTATCTCAACCTCTCATTTTACGTAAAATATTAATAATATATTATCTAACATATTTTATTTAAAATTTATTAAAAATTATAAATATTTTACTTTTTATTTAATGAATCACATTCATAATTTTATAATTTTAAATTTTTTTAATATATAATAAAAATTTAAAAATATTTTCTTAGTTAATTTAATATTCATCCAATGAAGTGTATATATATATTTTCGTATCGTGTTCATACGAACGGTTTTCTAACATTCATTGGTTAGTATCATTATTTATTGTTCATTTATCTTTGTTTCAACAGAACCACAATCTTCATTTGGTCCGTTTCATTTAGATATGATCATGTAATTAATATCACCTTCAGTTTTTATATAAGAAATAAATAAAAATATTATTTTTTAATTATAAAAAATATAAAATTATTTTTAAATATATTAATTTTTAATTTTTTAATTTATTAATTCATTGTAAAATTTATTCATTCATTTTTCATAAAAATAGTTATATTTATTGGACTAGGAATAATAAAGTTATATTCATTGAGTTAAATTTAATAATTACTTAGACTATTTAATTCTAATACGTATCTATAGAATAAAATTTATATTTGTGATATTATTAATTAAAATAAATTAATTTTATTGATTTTAATAAATAATTGAATTTTGTTTTTAGTTCTTCTTGTTAGTACATTATTATTAAGAATTGAGTTATTTATTAATTGACATATCTTATGATGTTCATTTAAGTAAAAATTTAATATTTTAATAATTTTATTTATGTAGATAAATTGAAAAATAATTAATTAACAAATGATTCAATACTGAGCAATAATATATTAACTGTGAAGACTAAAAATAAAATTTTAAATTTATCAAAGAACAAAAACATAAAAAAAAATTATTAGGAATCAAAAATAAAATTCAATCATTTATTAAGGATAAAAATATATTTTAGTTTTTTAAATATATAAATATATATATAAATGTTTGTTAATTTGATTAACTTTTTTGAGGGGTGAAAGTGCCTTTAGGTTTGGAGGTATAGAAAACAATGGATACATTGTTAAAGATATTATTGAGTGTATTTATTAATAACTATTTATTTTTATGAAGCATTTGTTCTATTTTTTTCTTGGATTTTCTCTTATAGTGATTTTCTTTTAAGTATAAAGTGAAAAATAAAAAAATATGTTATTTTTATACTTATTTGAAGAAAAGAAAGTTAAAAAGAGTAAGAGGTATTAAAATTCATATTTTAATTTATTGTTTTATTATCTAAACAATACTCATGTAAGAATATTATTTTGTGAAAATATTAATACTTGTTTTGCTAACATTCCAATATGTTTAAATTCTTATATAGATGTTTGTTCAACAAGTAGTAACCTCAATCAAAATCCTAGAATCATACATCTACAAACCATAGTAGCAAACTCATGAAATATCAAATAACAATTCCTAAGAATCAAGAAAATAGTAGTGAATGTGTATCATTATGTCATAGGTAAAGATAACACTGTTAGCCAAGAGAATGAGTATAGTATAAATATAAAAGTGGACAACATCATTAATGTACACATTATTGTCCAATTCATCACTCCCAAACTCACATTCTTGTTAATTTGAGTGTCGAAGTCTTTATAGGTGGTCACACACCTTTTGTTGAATTCTAGAAGGATAATAGAAGATTACTTCAGTTGGACCAATTGTATGTGATTTCATATCCCTTGGGATAGTGCAAAACATTTAGAATCATCTCTCTATAGGAAGCAATTTTCTCTCTAGATCATTCTTCATTCTTCATCACCCATAATCAAGTACATCTCCTTTACCTTAGGTTCACATACTCTTTTTCCTTTAACTCTTAGTAGCCTTGTCTAATAATAGTATAAGGAATAATCTCCCTCTATACCAAGATAGTAATGTTCCATTGCAAAGCTAAAGACCCAACAATAGTGATCCTCTAGCCCCAATACATGAGGATTGCTCATAAGTGCCCTAGTTGACCTAGTGATCCACTCTTTGAGAAGGACAAAATGGTTAAATTCATCCAAAAACAAGCATAACTCATCAAGGCTTAAAACTAGCATATTCAAGGATAGAGTATATCACATTATAGGGCCTTCTAAACAATTGAAGACTCAACTTCCTCATAAAAGGTACCATCACCAACCACACAATGCACTATAAGATCCAACCATAGACTTATTAAGGTCCTTAATTTGAAGAACACTGTCAGCTTAACCCATCATACACAACATGTGTAATTGATGAAAAAGTCCTAATAACCAATAATCAACCCTTCTTAGAACACATCTTGATGGTTTTAGTTGTTGCAATTAAGGTTATGGCAAGACAATGAAAACTGAATAATTTTGAAAAAAAAGGTAGAGTCGTTGTCAATATTTATTTATTAAAAAAGTTATAATATCCATTAAAAGTGATCTTGAAAATCAAATTTGGGTTTAGAAATCAATTATATGTGAGAAAAGTATTAAACTCTATGACATTTGTTAAAAACAATGATTATCTCTAGTTGATAAAATTTTATTAATGCATCATAAAAACATGAATTACTAGGGGCATGAAGAAAAAAAACAACAATGAAGGAAATAAAAGTATTGGAAATTGAAATAAAGTAAAACTAGGATCATTCCTTTGCATACTACATAGAGGAAAATTATTCAAATGCAAATATAAATATATTTTGTAATAAAATTACAAGATTTCTAGATAATAGAAATTTTTTCTCTTAACAACCACGTTTGGTAGGATAGTTGGACAAATTTATTAAGAATATAGGTAAAGTTATCAAAATTGGTCAGCTCAACCCATTAGGTGTAACTCATCTTGACTTACCTTCTAAAAGGGTTGACCCAACATATCTCACTTTCTATTAAGTCCTAAAAATGTTGGTCCGACCTAGTCCACCATTGATTGGTGGGTTAAACTGATTGACCCATCGACCCACACAAAATTAAAAAAAATAATTTTTAAAAAATTCAACGAAAAATAAATTTGAATATTTAGTATAATTTTGAATAATCAAAGATAACATTTTTTTAAAAAGTTTCATGAGTTTAAATTTCAACAAGTTAGAAAAAATTTATGGTAATCATATAAAGTCAAATAGTTTTGAATATAATAACAGAAATTTAGAAAATGACAAATATTTTATGTTCACATATAAAATAAAATAATATTGAACAAGACACTAAATAAACAACATTGAAGTTTTAAATAACATTACAAAATGCTAAAAAAAATATAATTTTAGGTAAGTTAGGTGGACCAACTTGATCCACCACGAGTTCAATCCGAGTGGATCGAATCGTAGGTAGGTTAGATTAATTTTTTGAACCAATTAAAAATATATATATATTTTTTGGGTTCAACTTGACTCGAACTCGTGATAAGTCGTATTGACTCACAAGTTTTAACCTATTTTGACAACTTTAGGTATAATACTTTTATACCTTTTTTTATTAGAGATCATTGTTATTTTTTATTTTTAAAATTTTTCTTGAATTGTATATGAATTATTATGAATAATAAAATATTTTTTAAGTGTTTAAGTTAATTATATATACAATATTTAAACTTAAAAACACTAATTAAGTTAAAATAATTTACACTAATTGATCACATAATTGATATATGTATACTTATTTTATATTTAGGGTACAAAATTATTTATTTATTATTATTATTGATCTTTTATTAATGTAACAATTAATTATTAATAAAATTAGTAAATATTTTTTTACTAGTAAGACAAAAATAATTACTAAAGAATCTACATCTATGAAAAACTTTTGAAAATTCATATGACAATTGGGTCGATCTTGTACATGATTATTGTTTACTTGTCAAACTTTGAACATAATTAAATTTGGTTTAAATAATCTTTTGGTCTCTAAGTGATTTTGATTTTAATCTTTTAATTATTTTTTTTTGGAATTCAGTTCTTTAAAGATTTAAAAATATTGATTTTAGTTTCTATTTTCAAATAACAATATTAACTAATATTATAACAAACAATTTTGTATAACAAGACATTCACATGTAATTTTTTTCAATAAATTATATTTTTAAATATCTATTTGTTCAAAATAATTAATAATATTAAATTAATTAATGAAAGATTTAAAAATACAGTTTGACAAAAAAATCATATATATTTATCCTGTCAGACTCTTTGATCATATTACAAGTCAATCGATTATCAAGATTGTTGTTATATTATTGTTTAATGATATTTCTTAAAAATAGTGATTAAAAAAGTTATTTTTAAAGAAATAAAATAAAAAATTTCTGTTTTTCAGAAAGCAAAATATTATTTAAACTATTAAATTTTTATTGGATTCACGTGCTTTTAATTCGAATTACTTAAACTTCTGGTACAGAAATGATCTTTTTAAGGCATATAATCTTGCATGCATATATTCACTGCAGATCAGATTCGAATTAAGACAATGGTGAGGATGGGCTAGCATGTCATAGCCACCATGAATCAATACGTATGTTCCCTATATGTGCAACACTATCTATTAGAAGTGGTTGTGGTTGGGTTCAGCTATTAAGTTCTCTGGAAAATGAAAGATGTTATAGTTTCAGTTTACTTGTCAAGAAGCCCTGAATTTAGCAATCAACGGTTAAAGGTTACCTTCATGGCATAATTTGTCGGTGGTATATAACATTAATATTTTGAAGTTGCTTATAATCAACATGTGAACGAAATTGAAGGAGAAAATTCACTATGGTTTTATTGTGGTGGAGAAATTTAGAAAACGAAAGCTTACTATTACGTACTAGTACATGTATCTCAAGTGCTCCTTAGCAATAACCATCACTATGCTTTCCTCAAATCATATACATATATATTACTTCTTTTGACTTAAAAATTTCAATGTATAGAATATATATTGTGAATGGCTTGTTTGGTCCTAATTCAGAGAACTTTAAGGTGAGGAACCAATAGGTGCATACAAAGAAAACTGAAAAGAGGAGTCGCCGGCCGTGAGAATGAGTGGAGCTGTGGCACCTTTAGAAAGTTTAAAAGTTGAGTTCTATTAAAAATAATGTCATTTACTAATCTAATGGATAAAATAATATTGATAGTTAAAATTGATTTTTGTTGATATAGCCTTTCTCTAGTATAAATTAAATTATTAAGACAGTCATTATAGGCCAACATTAATAATATTATGTATTATATAATTAAAAACATTTGGTTTATTGATAAATAAATAAATATCTTTTTCTATATTAAGGGAATTGCTTGTTTGTATTGTGTCACAATTAGTATAAATTCACTTTATATATATACTAATATGTGGTTTAATTTTCATTAGATAAAGACTATATATCAATATATGGAAGTTATTTTAGCTTTAAACTGTTAGTATATGACAATATTAAGTTTCCATAGAATATGAGTGTAATTTACTTTTTATAAAATACATAAAATTTGATATAGTTAATCTATCTAATGAGAACTTTCGCTCCAATGATTGGATAGATGAAATTCCATGTTTATAAAACATTGTTATGTATGAAAATAACTAATTATCCCATAATTAAGTGGATGTTCAGAGTAAAACAATAATAATAAAAATAATGATTGTTTTCATCTAATAATGTAACCTTCACATTAACTAAGAGCCATCGCATGGCCATGTTTTATATCAAGGAATTAATGGTTGTTGTCAACGCTCACATGATCATGTGATTTTCTCAAGTAATCGCTTGATTTCTCCATATCCTGTTATGCTTTTACAAGATTGTGAAGCGTATTCTAATTTTGTTTCTTCTCAATTTTTTTTTTCATGTTTTACAACAATTAATTAAAAAAGGAGGACTTCGGGGGATAGGATGCACAAACTTGAAAAGTCAATTAGGATTCTGAATCGTCGCAGTAATTAATAAATATTGAGATCACTTGGGATTCAATAGGGATTTCCCTCTTTATATTTTTTCTTGCTCGTTCCACTTCTAGGTTTTATAAGATTGTAATATTGTATCTTATTTAGGATAAGTCTTGATTTATAAAGAGCTAAATCTAGAACATAACTAGGACTATAATAGATCTTATGTTTTGATTGAGATATTACTTTATTTCAATATAATACTTTTTCCCATCACAATTAGGATTACCTTAGTATTTGATTTCATATTTGGCCAATTTTATACTCTACTTGATAGATTATTCATGACCATTCATAGTCAGCTAATGGAACCCTAAAGTGATGGATTAGGTTATGATTGTTAAGGAACAATTAGCAATTCATGTTTTCCATTAGTTATAAATTAAGCTTATGCTAAGCTTCTCATTTTTATAATAATATTTTTTTTTCTCGCTGATCAATTAGGGAACTTGATTAGGAAAATGATTATTAATGGTGCATGTCAATTGATAAATGATAAAAGATTACTAGAATTTTCAAGGAATTTTTCATGATTATATAAGTGTGTTTGACAAATTATTTCAATAACTTATAAATTGACTAAACTAACTTATGAGATGGTTTGACCAAAATAAATTTTTTAGTTCATGAATTTATATTAATAATTTTAACTTATTTTTATAAATTATTTCAACTAATTTTTATTTTTCCATTTTTATGTTTGTTAATTTATTTAAATTCTCTTTTTATCCATTTTTTTTCATTTTAATTTACGCCATTTTATAATTATTAGTTAGCATATTAACTAATTTCACCAAATACTAATTGAAAGCTTATAAACTAATAACTATGAGTTGAAAAGTTAAGAGTTTATATCTAGCTATAAATTAAAAATTAAAAACTTGTAGTTAATTTGACCAAATACACGTGAATCATTGAGTTTTCCTTTGATAATCATAAAAAGGACAAGGAATCATCAACCCAAGGCCAAAAAAACTTGAAGATTTTAATAATTTTGTGCAAGGGAATGTGCAGTATGAAGAGCATAACATAATTGATTATACAATTAGTACAAACAATTATATTACATATAATCAATTATATTGATTTATATAATAGATTAGAATGATAATGTAGGAGACGCAAGTAAAAAATAACAAAGAAATATAAAAGAATATTATAGTATTTTTCTTAATATTTTAATTTGTTTTTCAAACCAAACAACTTATAAATGTAACTTATATACTAAATTTACCAATAATTGAATGCTTGTTTGTGTGAAATTAATTATTGCCTTTCCTTCACTCTTGATATCTTAATTATATACCGACTGCAATTTCAATTGTCCAGATAACGTAAATTTCTTGTAAACTTACTAACAACTATTTATTCTATGTGGGATTGGAATTTGAAACTCTATGATAGGGTGCACTTGTCGAAGTGCGTCTTGTGTTTTTCAAGCTTTTGGCACCATTTATTGGGATAACAAATGTAGTCTTTGAAAACTTTAACATGAATACTGGCGTCAAAATAAGTTTTTTTAGACACGTTTAAGGTACTGTTTTTAGGACTTATAAATGGTTTTTCACCCAAATCTTTCAAGATATAACAGAAATTTCTGAGTTTGTATTGAGAAAACAAAACTGACAAACGTAAAATTAGTCCAAAAACAGACATAAAAAAAAAAAAAAAAAAAAGTAGAGATGAAACAAGAAAGGTGTAAAAAATAATGACAGAAAGAACTCTATATATAGAGACGATAAGGAGACAAACATTGAAAAAATAGTCATGAATAATTAAAAATGTTAATTAACTTTGTTTTAATTAAAACATTACATAATAAATAAATAATGACTATAAATAGTAAAATAGCTTAAAAACAGAAAAATCATAAATTTTCGGAACTGTTAGTATTTAAATAACGTACCCAATAAAATCTAGTTTCTCATATAAGCATTTTAAATTCAAAATAATTTTATTAAAACACAATATAAAATTTTTGTATACTCCATAAATCCCAAACTCATGGCACAAGACTTTTTACCTTTTATTAGTCATTTTAAAAAATTATTATAAAATAATATATAAACTATTAAAACAAGACTATTTTAAACAATATATGTGAAATATCCTTAAAAAATACAACAACAAATATAGCAATATTAGAAAAAAAATCCTAATTACTCTTTAGATGTTTTCATTCACTTTATTTCCTCTTTGGTTACTATTATTTGTATGCTAACTCGTTCTCGACTTCTTGTCATACATTTTGGTCGAAATCATGCATCTTTTTCGTAATTTGATTAAATTCCTATTAATAATTGAGAAGTTACAATGTATAAACAATATTATGAATAAAAAAATAAAAAAGTAAAAAGAAGTTATATGATAAGAAGATATATTAAAATCAATTTAAAAGATTCATATGGGGTAACAATAGTAGACGGACTTTTATATATTATGTAGATATATATGTAAAAGAGAGTAAAAATAATTTTTATTAACGAATCTTTTAATATCTTATTGTTGTTGTCATGTATAGCATCAATTCACACTAATGCAAAAAGTGTTATAAAGTGAATTTTTTTTTGTAACTTTTCATAAAATAAATTTAAAATATAAACAATCAAAAGATTATAATTTGAAGAAATAAAAAGAAAAAAAAAATGAAGTTATACAATAAAAACGAAAATTAAAATTAATTCAAAAGATTGATATGTGATAAGTAGATGAAATTTTATATATTATATAAACTTTTTAATTTTAGTCGTTATTATTTTATTTTAATTCTTGTAATATATCTATTTTTTGTTTTAATTTTATTACAATTTTTTCGTTTTAAATTATTTTCTTTTAAAAATATACAATATCAACTAAAATCAAATGATTCAAATATTATAAGGATAAATAAATGAATACATTATAAAGACTAAAGTAAAATAATAAAGACCAAAACTACAAAAAGAAAATTTACAAGAATTATTTTGACAAAAAATTATAAGAAGTAAAAAAAAAATTTAAAAATATATTTAAATCTATTATATAAATAGATATATACCAGAGAGAAAAAATAATTTTTATTAATGAATCTTGTAATAACTTATTGTTATTTTTGTGATGTATAGGAACAATTCGCACTAATGTCAAATTTATAAAATGATATTTTCAAAATTTTTTTTATAAAAATACATATATAATTTAAACTTTTCATAAAATAAATAAAGCTTATAAAATGTTACATAATTTAAAATTTAATTAAACATTTTATCACACCACTTTATTTTAACAGATAATAGACACCACCTAGTTATAAAAGTATAAAACAGTGCTGCTAAACAACAAGGAGTGTAAAGGGCCTAGTATGAGTGCGTTGGTATTCTCTGATCCTTTTTCCCTTTGTTTCTTTTTCAACTTTTATGAGCTGGAACTTTTTTTTTTTGGTGGGATCGTACTTTTTCCTCGTAGGCTAGTGTTTATGTTACTTACGGGATCAATTCCTTTTGTTATATATATACGTTTTAGTATAAAATTTATGATAGAAATTAGATTTAATATATATTTAAATTTTTCTCTCTAGCTAAAAGACATTCATTGTGAGTACGAATAATTTGTATAAATTTTAAATTTTTCTTCTTCTTCTTTCATCAATGATTTCGTGTTTTTTTTCTTTTCTACTTCATAAGGGAATGCACTTTTCTTTGACTCCGCTAATTGCCAATTCATTTTGGCGAGCTTGTGTTATAATAATAGCAGTCAGCATGCACATTAAGAATAAAAAAAGGTTGTCTTTGTTTAATATAAATAAAATAAAGAAGTAATCAATGTCATCTTTCCTCTAACTGGAAAAGAGATAAAAAAAAAAAGTAGAATTCCTATTTAGAATATTCTTAGTATTTCTGAAAAAGAAAGAGTATATTATCCATAGATTTGTTGATGTAATATATTTTTACTTGTAATAAATTATTAACAGAATTAAATCATCTCATATTATTGAGTAATATAATAATATTCTTTTATCATCTTATAAAAGTAAATTATTCATTAATTTTATTAATAACTATTTTTTAGTAAAAAAATTGATTGATGATTTTTAATAAAATCTCTCTTACTAATGGGTACTATTGACTAATTTTTTTTACTAATATATATTTACGTATATAATATTATATTTTGGTGATATTATAATTTATTGCATTTTTTATACTAATAAGATTTTTATTATATTTTTTAAGTTATTTATTCATCAATTGTTAATGATTTGAAGTCATTAAAAGAGTATGGATATTCAATAATTATAATCACCCCAATTTTTAATAATCATTATAAGTAGCTATCTCATTATTAAGAACAGATGCGTTACCTCATGATTTATCTTACAATAGTCATAGACTCTAATCATTTTCACTATTTCAACATGTAAACCTATAGTGTATTGAACAAAAGACTCACAAATATAGGAATATCATATAGGTTTGTACTTCTCAATTTACGAATTAGCTTATTGAAAAGGATCGAAATGTGTGAACTAATCAAATAGGAGAGTAAATTAAGTTTGGGTTCATATGATGCACAAGGCAAATCAAGTTGTTGATGCTTTGGTTAAGCTAGTTTGAATCTTCAGTGGAATAGTCACTCACATATATATATATTTATGTAACTCTCTATTTTATTAAAAAAAAATCAAATAGGAGAGTAAATTATTCCCCTAACTCTATTTTATTTTGAATAACTGTTTTTTCCGCTAAATTGTGTTCCAAATTCAAGTTATAATTGAAAGCTACTTTATTTTCTATATTTTTTTTTTCATAAAAATGATTATATTCATCATCATTATTTTGTCCGAATTACATCGAAATGACGTGTTTGTCTAAAATAAATTGAGCTTATGTATCCAAAATAACATATTTGAAATAGTCTATCTAAAATTAAATAAGTTGGTGTCTGAGGTCTCTTGAATGAAATAACCTCTCTGGTAAGGTTAAAATTCTGTAAAAATAAAAAAAAGTGGATAAGTACTTATAAAAATATTTTAATGTTAAAGTCAGTAAATATTTCATTAAAATAGCATTATGAAATAAATGTGTATCTTATATAATGATACTAATTATATTTACATGAGTTTAAAATAGATCAAATTTCTTGATGTAGGACATGATTCCTCTCTCAAGGACAATGTTGGAAGTTGATAATGATATATAGATTGATACAGTGTTTGAGTTTAAATAACCCAGTATACGGACTGTCCCTTAAGCACAATCGATCCTCAACCATTTTCATTTACGGATTCTAACATTATCATGGGTCATTCACTTTGGTTGTATTAAAAGTTTCACCAATTAATAAGGGAAATTTGATAACCGATTTCGAATATTTGGATTACAATTAGAAAGGTTTTCATTTATGGTTTAAATAAAAATTTATCTTTAATAACTTCCTTTCGTATGATCGGAGGTTTCCACTAAAAAGATGGGATCTACGCAGAGAGAGAATTAACAAGGATTATGGGGTAGCTCTTCTCCCAAAAAAACTAAAGAAAGAGATAATGTTTCATTTTGACTTTTATATACATTCTAAAAAAGACAAAAGTCATAGGTGGTGTAGTATTTCAAGTGTCTCAATTTTCTTTTTAATTAAAATAATTTTTTAGATGAAATTTTATTATGAAAGTTAATAAGGTAAATTTTTAATTTGAATTAAATAATAATTAAAATGCTAAAAACATAAACATTATAAAATGGGACACTGAACATTTGTTTCCGTCTATGGAGTCGTCCTTGCGGTTACCCCATAATTGGGGCAGAATAGAGTGAGACTTGTTGATTTTCTTTCTACATTTCTCATATCTACCATAAGTATAAGTCACAAACCAAACACACGTAATTTATGTCATTTCCATGACTTTTCAAAGGACAGTCATTCACCACTCTTCTCTCTCTACACAAATTAACCCATTGACACGTTCCCATCTCTATATAACCACACATACCCACTTCACTAGTCACTACCTCATCATAAGGTGCCCCTCCCACCACCGCGCTAGAGAGAGAGAGAGAGAGAGAGAATTGAAGTAACAACTACCAATGATGGAGTCTTACTCGGTGAACAAGTGTGATCATGTTCACGAACCAAACTACACGCCGACAAAGCTCCCTCTCTTAATTTCACGGCCGAGCATGCCCCCGCCGCCACCTTCGCCACCGCAGACTACGATTTCGGTTCCTTTCAAGTGGGAGGAAGCACCGGGGAAGCCTAGGCATTGCCACACTGAATCGGAGCCGGAGAAGAGTGTTAAAACCTTGGAGCTTCCACCGAGGTTGTTGTTTTTATTGGACACCAACAGGGTTTCCGACGTTGACGGGCCTTCCCCTACAACCGTGCTTGATGGGCCTTACGTGGGCCGGGCCATGTCCTTCACCACCTCCTACAGGACTCCCAGGGGTTACTGGAATTCCAATTTTGGGTCCTCTAGGTGGAGCGGTTACAAGAAGATCACCACGGAGGACGCTGAGGGCAATTTTGACTTTTCAGACCACTGCTCTACTATCCCTAACGTCAAGATCACAAGGGTTCCAAGAATAGGAAGCTTCTGGACTCTATCCAAACCAAGGTCACATATGTGGGTAAGTCGTACTAAAATATTAACAAACATCTTCATTTTTACCGTTTTCTGTTCGTTATTAGGAATTTCTTAACAACAAATTTCTTTATTTATTCCATATATGTTATTACTTATTCTATGCTCAATCATGGATTCCATGTTCGCGACAAAATAATACTTATAATTTTGATTTGTGTGCGTCTAAACCATCTATCATTGTACATTTCACATTATTTTGTTGCTTTAAGGTATCATGATATATTGATATTATCCAAATCATGCATAAAGCAGAGCCAGCTAAGCTGTTAGGTATGCATTATAAAGCGCATATTGTTTCATGGACAAAAGTCATGTTTGACTATGACTAAATAAATATTGCTCTTTGCTTTAATCATATTATTTAGGTGGCTTATAACGTAGCCAGAGCTACTAAAATTATTAAAGCTTTATATATTATTTTTTATTTTCTTTCTAAAACATTTTGTTGATATCGTTTTTAAAAATAATTTTTAGTCTTTGATTTTCTTAAGCCAAATATACCCTACACTTAACGCAAGAAATGGAAGGATTTGTTTACTGTCTGAGTCAAGATATTAAAACAGTCAAACGGCAGCAACATTTGGGTACCGAAAGTTGGACTTTCACTACCTGGCTAAAGAAAAAGCACCCATGGTTGCAGTTGCTTGTGGGACTTAAAAATCTCTCTCTCTCTCTTTTTTTTTTTTTCTAAAACTATTTTTTTATTTTTATTTTTATTTTCTTAAAGAAGAAAGACGTAAAATAAGTGTAAGTAATATGGTACACAAATAACATAAGTTCTTTTTTTCATTGAGATATTCTTTCCAGTTGCGAGTGAGAAATTCATGCTGCCTTAAAAAAAAAAAACAAAAAACATACAACATTTAAAAATATCCCCACCATAATACTTTTGTAGATCTCGCAAATCATACAAGTGAAATAATGAAAGGTCATTTTGAAGGAGAAAACTTCATGAGGACACTATTTTTTTCTTCCTTGGTTGACATGTTTACACAGACTTCACAAAACTTAAGTCAATGAGTATAATTGCTTCGTCCATTTATTTTTTTTACCAATAAAAGTAGAGTACTTATTGGTTCGTTAGATATTTTTTGCCTGCACCGTTTGGCTATTTAATCCTTCTCTGTGCGTATGAATTGGTTAGGTTGATAGCTCTTGGTATAATTATATTTTTATAACTGCAGGCAAGCATTTATGAAAGCTTTAAGCAAGTGGTCCCATGGAGACGCAAGCAACAAACACAGAAAAAATGTGCTTCCAAATTTGATACTGTTTGATCTTTTAGATTTTTACTCCTGTCAAATGGAGTTATTTAAGAAATTATATCCTTCTGACAACAAGACAAATGATATCGTGAGAAATAAATAGCATTTAGTATATAAATAAAAATATATTTTACAATCGCAGTAGGCTCTCATAGCATAGGGTTCATACTACTTGTATATAATATGATCATATATGAATTGTAATACAATTATTCAACTATATATATACATATCATATACACTAATTCTATAAATTTAATAATTATGTGTTATCAGTGCAAAATATCTACATTATCAACAAATTTTAAGATAATAATTATAAAAATTTATAAATTTATTTTTCATGATAATTTATAATTAAATAATAATAATATAAAATAATTTTATATATTTTCAATGCATAATTATTTTAAAAAAATGAAATTACATCCGTATATCTCTTATTAACTATTAGATCATTAATAGCTTTGTATACAAGATATATATATTTTATATTATCTTAATTATTTATGTGAATTTTATAAAATTAAATAATAAATATAAGA